>CM070514.1:39844602-39997896 GCA_036346375.1 Guadua angustifolia
GAGCAGAAGAGGAGCAGGAGTAGAGGTGGGCGTCGTGCCGGTTAGGCCGGTCCGATCGGGTTCATCGCGCTTTGGATCAAACCGCGCACGCCAGATCGTTCACGCCGCTTTCGCCGTCGGGCCGGGCTTTAAATTTCGCCTTTCAAGCAGCCCAGCATCGCCCATTTGCTCTTAAGTCTTGCTTGCGGTCAGGCCGCGCCGGCCAACCACCTATCTATACTATTACTATACGAGAAAATGATCACGGATTGATTTTTTTATCCGTCTCAGGACTTCCTTTTTCTCCTACGAAACAAAATCCAGCTAGGTGTTTATTTTTCTCGATTTTCTTGATTCATTATTCCTTCTAGTCACATGCATGCACCATGCATTATTTTCTTGATTGGTTTCACCCACATATACAATGTATGGATGCATTCCTTCTTTTCTCCCTATCCATCCGTAGTTTTTCCTTTACTCCTTGATTTGCTCACCCAGACATACAACATGCGTGTAAGCTGCCGGGCCGCTAGTTAGTCAAGCACGGTTCGACCGTCGCAGCGGGCCGGACGCCCATCGTGCCCGATCAGCAGTTCTTAGACGTTCTCGGACAATCATAAGGACGATCAAATGTACCGCTAGGAACAAAGATTGCGTCCGCCATGGGTCGTGGTTTGATTGGACGGCTCGTGTCGGTCTAAAATAGTCCGCCCAAAGGCCCACCTCTAAGGAGAGGCTAAGACAAGCAGAGCGGTTCTTCCGAGGCTCATGAGTCCCGATTACATGGCGATGGATGGGCCTAGGTTCAGAGAGTCGTGGACCGTGGATCGGCAAGAGCTGAACGAAATGAAGCGAGCCTGTGCCTCGGCTCGGTTTTGCATGCGTTTGCGGAGGCGGCCGAGCTGTGCGTTTGGTTTTCAGGAGATGGCGAGCTCGAATCGTTTCGCCGGCCGAGGTTTCCGCCATGAATCCATTGCCATGGTTTCGCCGAAATGAGCATTAAACTAGACTAGAAGGAAATTTTTAGTGTATAATCGCAAGGTGCAACATAATGCCGTACAATAACCTTATCGAATCAATGTAAACGACTAAATGTATGTCGATGACTCCGATGGAGATGGATGCGCAATGCAAAAAATCGCTAGTTGGAAAAACTATTCCTCAAGGACGCTTCACCACGACATTTCTCCGCCGTCATGGGCGCGGCTACGGCCCGATGCTTTTCACCAACTTCTTCGTCTAAATACGGCCCACAACAACAATGCGCCAATTCATTTCGCCATAGGCCCAAAGCATCGCCAACAGGTGGTTTCTATGTTCTCGATGGTCGGCTTTGAGCTTGAGGGTGCCGCCATACGGGCGTCAGGCGCGCCAGGCGCAGAACGCCTCAGCTGCCACCGTGACGGCGCGGAGACTTCCGCCCAGACACCTCCCGCCGTTGCTGCAGAAAGGGTCAAGGATGTCCCCGCACAGCCGCTTCCGGCGCTCTTCCTCGCACCGCCATCGCTTTCACAGGCGCTTGTCGAACTTTTTACCGAGATTGGCGACGCGCTACGCTTTCATCGGGCACCGCCTCGCGCCACCGCCTGTGCATGGCGTCGCATCGCGCAAATAGCTTGGCCTCGGTGAGCTGCCGAGCGGGAAATGGGAGAGGGCGCGAATGAGTTGGCGCAGAGAGGGCTAACACAACCGCTTATGCAGCAATGCAGAGAGGGTCAAGAACCATGGAGAGGACCGAGGCGGCTGAAGACCTTGAGCTCGAGTCCTTCGTCATGGCGCAACCTCGCGATTATGTTCAAGAAGGCCTTCAACCGCACCTAAGAGGTGCTCGAGCCTTTGGTGTGGCGCCAACGCGCCTCGAGGATTCTGCGCTTCGCTTGCCCACGTGACCAACTGTGCCACGGAGGCACTCCGAACCGCTCTGCCGCCTTTAGCCGCTTCCGCTGAGAAGGGCGAGAGGTCACGATCATGACCGCGACTCCACACGCCGCTCGCCAGGCGGCCCACGACGCCGCTTTCGATTCTCGGCGGTGGTACGATCGGCATCAAGGAGATGCTACAAGAAGTGAGGCGCTGCACGCCGCACTGGCCGAACACGTGGCCAGATGCTGCAAGTGAGCAATGCGGTATGGACGCCTCCAATTCACCGGTCGCGGGAAGGCGCATTTCTACATGCATTTGAGCCTCGACTTCTCGCGATGATGAGTGAAGTACTGGGCATTTTTGTTCTTTTTGCTTTGTTTTCTTTTGTTGATTGACCTGCGTCCAGAAACACTTGGACAAACTCTTGGGTGAAACAGATGTTTATAGCTTAACGTTACCCATACGTTTGCTTATTTTTATGTGATTGAATTCACTTGATTGAATCATTAGACGGCCAGTATTCAACTTAGTCAGAACGCCCGAAAAACGCCTAGGTTAGGCAAGAAATTCTTGAAATTTCGCTAACAATTCTATGTGTTCGCTGCGATCATAAGTATAGATTATGCGAGTCACATAGAATGTAGGCGAAAATGACCTTAAGCCTAACAGGAGATGCAAGATGTAGCATAGTCTTAGCATAAGGTTTCTCATACGAGATTGTCACGGTTCAAATCCTTCCGAACTTAAACCTCGATGATCGCTCGAAGCGCGGCCGCAGCCAGAAGCGCGGCGAGACAACAAGTTTCGAAGTGTTCTTAGCCGCAATACTCGACGAGGACGAGCAGGTGCTTCAGTGAGCCAACCCGAGGTGTACGAGCTGCAGTTTGAGTACTGCGGCCTAATCGGCACTCCTAAGTGATTTGCCTCACGGACGTTAACACTTAGCATATTTCCTTTTACCATGAGTCGTCATGATTCGATCGCTGCATAATCACGCTGCGTAGCTTGACCCTCTTAGAGTAGGCTCGTAAGGAATGGCCAAAATGCGTATGAAGCACTTATCTTGCTTTATATGCTGGCACATCAAATTTCTCAGGCGCTTAAAGCGAGCAAATCCCTGCTGCTACGATCACCTCTAGGCGCCAAGTGGCGTAGTAGCCCCTGGCACATTAGTCATCTTCAAGAGCAAAGCATTAGCAGTCTTACTGGGACGACCAAATTACGGGCCAGCAACTTCTGTCACCGGGCGCATCTCAATAAGATGTCGGGTTTTTCGAAAAATAGGCCAAGACTCTTATGCTTATCCTCAAGGTATATATAGCTACTGTATGATTAGTAAACGCTGAAAAGGCGACATAACAGTAGGCCCAAACCATTTTAAGTCCCAGCATGGGATGTCCTAGTCCGTCCTGTTTGGTTTCTAAGTCCCCATGACCCTTCGAGAAATCGAACCACGTGCAAGCAGTATGTCAAGCAAATAAGTTTCGGGAGGTATTAGGCCGACGACGCTTGCGGTGACGACCAACGGTGCTTTAGGGAGCCAACCCGAGGTGTGCGAGCCATGCTTGAGCACCGCGCCCAACTCACCTCCCAGTCGCCCGTGCTAAGCACACACAGACACCGAGTGTCGCCACGGATCCCCAAGGATTTAGCAAATGTACAGGACCAGCGACATCCATGCAAAAAACGGACGCTCAGGGCACCAAGAGGGGACTATCATGGTAAAGCAAAAGCCTTATAGACAACAGCTTTACTAACCGCAAGCAATTGGGATCACCGGGAGACACTTTACTCATATAACCTGAGCAAGTCATTGGGTACTTTATAACTTTTTCAAGTATAGAACCTCTCAAGAAATATCTTATGTTGTAAGAATTTGCTACTCGCCTTTCCTCAAGTACAACCGGACCGCCTTGTCGAGATAATCGAGACCACCTTGAAGGGCCTCCCACCGGGAGATAGTTTATGCAACCCCAAGATGCGCCTCAATCGCTAAGAAGACCGTGTCGCCATCGCTGTGTTCTTCTGAGACCCGAGTGGCGTGGTACCACCCGAGGTTTTGTCGAGACGGGCGGCGCAAGATAGCGGCGTTCGATCCCTCACTCTCCTCCAGGAGGTTAACTTCTTCTTCTCGCCGAGGTCTTCTTGGCCTTCTTCGTTGAACGCCGAGACGCTGGTGGAGAGCCGAGCGACGAAACTGGAGGGAGAATGCCGCAAGCCATACACCAAGAAGAAAGGTGTCTCGCAAAGGGTTTCTGCTTAGGCGTGGTGCGGTTTACCACAAAGACTACACCGAGTTCTTCCATCCATCGCGCCTCGCCTAGGAGTCGATCAAACGCCTTGTCTTGAGACCTTCAACACCAAATACGCTTGCCGCTTACTTGACCATTGTTTGCGGGATGGGCCATCAAGCAAAAACATACTTTGGTGCCTATTTCTTCGCAGAACTCAGAAAGCCGACCGTGAATCGGGTTCCATTGTCTGTGATGATGCGATCATGCATCTCAAGCCGTAAAGATCCTGCATGAACTCTGATAATGGCAGCAAATGTGATGGCGCGACCGCTCGCTTCAACCCACTTGGTGAATTTGTCGATGGCGACGAAGAGGTGGGTGAAGTTCTCGGGGTTCATGAACGGACTCAGATATCTGTGATATTTGCACTGCGCAATGGCCAAGAGAGCGGGATGGTTTGCGTAGCCAATGGCCTCGGATTTGCTCGGCGAAGAACCGACAAGCTTCGATGTCCTCACCACCGCAAGCATCTCAAGGGCTGAGGCTAGTAAAATTTTGGCGAACGCCTTTGCTTAACTAAAGTCCGGCTAGACATATGGCTCTCCGACACGCCCATGGATATCATAGAGCGTGTCGCTTCCCTCTTCCGAGTAATGCACTTCAAGAGAACTCGCTTTACTCGACGACATAGGTCCCCACCTACCGTAGTATAGCACTTGTCCCACGCGGCAATCTTTCACCGAGGCATCATCGTCGGGATCACATGGTCGCAAAGAGAAGGCTAGGATAGGATCCATCCACCGATCTTCCCCGCCAAGTGTGGCGAACACTGCTTGCTCGCCCTGCACCATTGGCCGAAGCCTTCGCCGCTCGGCACCGGGCCGCTTTCCTCCTGACTTGCCGTTGATGCACGCCGCCCACCCTCCCCGAACTCGAGGTGCAAGTGGCAACGTGCCACCTTTCTCCGCTTCGAGCCGGAGGTCAAGAACGGCCCCGTCCCCACTGAGCTAGGGTTATGCGATAACGACACCATCATCCCCACCAATCAGGCTACGATGGCGGACAACACGATAGCTTTTCTTCAAGACCTCACCGAGACAGAGGCCCTTGAGGACGCCGAAATGGGAAAGCCCGTCCAAGAAGGTGGTTGTCGCGCCGAGGATATGGACATACTCCAATCTCTTCAAAATGACGCCTTATCTTCTTGGACCTCCGCCAGTACGCCGCCATGGTGGGGTCGAAACATTGGAACTTCTTCCGCTTGATTGATAACTACTAGTAGAGTCACCCTTGACTTGGAGACGCTTGGATGCCCAAAGACCGGTTGCAAGAACCCCTCAAGTTAAGTGCCTTCATATTCAAATTATGTTGTTTGTGGCCTTGAAGTCGAGGGCGACCACACACGAAGGGTGTCACCTGGTCGGGAGACCAGACAACCCTCACCTCGCTACTTTCCAAAACCAAGGAGCCATCGAAGAATAGGGTCTGCATAAGGCACGGTGCTTTTTCTGGCCAGAGGCGCGCGAGTCCACTGCCATTTAACTCCACCATTCTCGATTCTTGATGGCGGTAAGGTGGTACTAATTTGATGTTAAATTTCTGTACCCACCGACCATTTAGCGATTCGGCTACCGCTTCTGCGCCAGGAGGATTTCCTGCAGAGGATAGGTCGTGACCACAAGGATTTCCGCCTTGGAAATAATGTCAGCTTTTCCGGACGCCACCAAGACCGTGATACAAAGATCTTCGTGGCTCGAGGATATCGAAGCTTCGTTTCATGCAAGACCTTGCTGATGTAGTAGACTGGCTTCTGGATGCCTTCCCTCTCCACAACCAATACTGCCGGTTCACCACCTCGTGGGTGGCAATGATATATGTGAGTAAAGGGTCATTTCACCGAGAGACCAAAGACTGGGAGAGGAGAGGTACTGCTTCAAGTCATCGAACGCCCTTTGTGCCTCTTCTGTCCATTCAAAATAGTTAGTCTTCTTCAACAACTTGAACAGAGGCAAGCTTTTTTCTTCCCAACCGGCGATTAACCGCTTTAGGAGGCCAAAGCATCACCTGCATTGAACTTGCTTTGAGTCGTGACCGGCAATTTTCATGTGCTCGATGGCCGCTATCTTGTCGATTGGCTTCAATGTTCTTGGCTTAGACACCGTAAACCCAACAACTTTGCTCGGAGGGCATACCAACAAGCACTTTTTCCGGGTTGAGCTTTCCAGCTTCTTCCGGAGGTTAGCAAAGGTTTCTCCGTGTCTTGAATTAGTTCTTCGTTTTTTTAATCTTCACGACCAAATCATCAACGTAAACCTCAAGATTTCGCTTATCTCGAGGATCTAAAGTAATGTGCATGGCACGCTGGTAAGTAGAACCAAAGATTCTTAAACCAAAAGCCATTCTAACATAACAATATACACCCTTGGGGTTACAAAAGCAGTCTTCTTCGTTTTCTATGGCCATGCTAACGGGTGGTACCCTGAGTACGCCGGCCCGTAAGGCACTACAGCTACAGACTCAAACTGTGGAGCTTCTACAATGAGATCGACTCGCGCAGGGATAAGGATTCCGCGCAGCCTTGTTGAGATCGGTGAAATTGACACACATACGCACTTCCCGTTGACTTTCGACACACTGTGGTTGGCAAGTCACTCGATGAGAGACTTCCGAACAATCCTCGCACAAGCAGCTTTTCTACCTCCTCCCGAATGGCATCTTGCCGCCCTACGCCTCGCCCGACCTTCTCGCGGACGGGCAAGGCCGTGAGCGCTTGTTAATTGGTGGTCGATCACTCGGGACCCTGTACTATGTTGGACGGTTGCCAAAGTAACACGCCGGAGTTTGACTGGAGGAAGGTGACGAAGCGGTCTTCCTATTTGGCGCCGAGGTTGGCACCAATGTTGACGTCTCTCGGGTTCGCCTCACTGTATGGCGACACACCTTAACCTCACCGGCAGAGCCAGTGAGGCACGGTCCGGGCCGAGGGCTCCCCGAGGAAGTGGCGTCGACATGCCTCGACGCAGTGGCACCGCCAGTCCAACGCCAGACAGATATGTCACAGGCTCCCGCTTTATCCACCCGGATCACAATGGGGCCACAGGCCCCAGATCTTCACCACCATATACGTGATAGTGGGTTGTCGCCATGAACTTGGCCAACGCCGGCCGCCAAGCCAAGGCATTGTAGGGAGGTCTAAATCGGCGACTCAAGTCCACCATCTTGGCGGTAATTGTCTTCTCCCCGAAGGTGACAGAAGGCACACCGACCCAGTGGGCATTAGACCTGCACCTGTGGCTACCCCAAGAAGGGCAGAGTCAGCGCAGATCCCGCCATGATCTGGAGCACCAGGAATGCCAAAGAGGACAGGAGGTTAATAGAATCGCCTCCGCCCACCAAAGACGCGCTTCTAGCCGCACGTTCCGAATGGTGAGTGACACCACGACCGGGAGGTGCCCCAGGCCAGTGGCTCCCTCAGGGTGGTCGGCCTAACTGAAAGTGAGCGACTGCTCCGACCATTTCAACACCCGACCCGCTTTGAGCCCCGATTGTGGCGACACTTTTTACCGCTTATAAGCGGCGTTGAGGGAATGGTGGACGAACCACCATGGATGTATGCCATACAGGATCCACTGCCGGAAATAACAAGTGGTGTTCGTTTTGATCATCGCCAGGCGGGCGCTTCCCGAGCCGCCGCCCACCATTCTTGCGCATTTAACCCGACTACCGCCCAGTGCCATGCGTGTTGGTCCGTAGAGATCGGGCAAGAAGCTCGCCTCCTTTTCGCCAGCAATGTTGCCTTACGACCGCGACGGCCATCGCGCCATCCGGGCCGATTCACGCCGGCCACGGCAGTTATCACGCCGTCAGCTGGGCTATCGCGCCGGCCCCGACGGCGCTTTTGTGGCGCTGGGTCTCATCATCGCGTTTCGCGGCCAAGACTCGTTCGTCTTCCTCGCCGCGCTCAAGGCTTACTCACATATGGCTTTAACCTTCAAGGTTCCTACCATCTCTGCCTTTTGCCACCGTGGGGTTAGGCGCTGGCCCTCGCCTGGCGGGTCACGCGACACTTGTGTGCGAGGGAGAAAGCTGTGAGGTGGTGCCGATGGTGCGGGTGGCTATCTTCTTCATCTTACGGCCGTACGCCTCCCCAAGGCGCATGACGACCGATCGCTCAAATATGGGGATCGCGTTGCAAAGGGCAAAACTCGCGAATGAAGTCGCACAACGACTTCTTTCTCCTCGCTTCCAGGTGTGAAGGTCATCTCACGATCGGGTCAGGCGAAACCTTGAAAGTTGGCGACGAAGAGGTCAAGACAACCTCCCACGAGTGCACCAACCTCGAGGGAGGTTCAATACTAAGAGCGGCGGAGCTGGCCAAGGCCGCTTCAAGGTAGTTGACCATGACCTTTTCAGATCCGCCGACCGCCGCACTCTTGCCGAGTATATTTGCAAGAACTCCTCCGGTTGGTGGTGCCATCAGATTTCCATGGATGGGCCAAACTGCTGTGCCACGCCACACCTGCAGCTTGCCGAGAGAAGGCCCGCATCCAACGCCATAAAGGGAACCCACCAAGACGCCGGACTGGTCCGGAGACCACTCCGAGAGCGCAGGTCTGCTCTTTACAGTAATTGGAGGAGGAACCTCCTCCTGATTCGAGAGTGAGAGCCATGGAGGGGCTCTCACCGTGGAAGCTATATTCTGCTGCATGCGCTTCGTCATCGGGCGACAGCGCATCGCTGGTTGTCGCGCTTATGTCCGCTTGCATGGGCTGGCCCGTAGGTGCCGGAGGTCCCTACTGCCCCTTATGGAATCGGATCGCGGCCGCCAGCACTTCCTTTGGCCCGCCCACCGGCCAGTAGCCGCCTTGCTAGTGGCTAGAGCTGCTGGCGCGGCTCCAGATGCGCCCTGGTAACGGTATACCTCAATGCAGACTACTTCGGCTCGGGAGCCCTACTCCGAAGTCAAGTCAGATCCAT
This sequence comes from Guadua angustifolia, assembly GCA_036346375.1. NCBI lineage: Eukaryota > Viridiplantae > Streptophyta > Magnoliopsida > Poales > Poaceae > Guadua > Guadua angustifolia. Next base: position 39,853,656 of record CM070514.1, read on the forward strand.
TTAGACCGGCTGGAGGCTCCAGAGCCACTGAGTGGCCGAGAGTCCTCAAGTTCCACCGGAGGGTGGTCCAAGAGGAGACGGACAAGATGCAGACTCAGCCGGGTGGCCGCCCATGGCAAGCCGACGCCGCATTGCAGTGCCTCGGCTCCAAAGGGCAGGTCGATGACAGGGGCGTTGAGATGATCCGACCGGGCGAGATCGCTGAGGCGCCGGGCGCCGCCTCACCGTTTCTGGATTATGAGAGCCCGCCATCTCCCGATGCGCGAGCTTGCTTCCGAGCCAAAAAACACCGAAACCTACCGGGGAGTTGGCCGGGAAAACCAACCACTCGAGCCCCTACCTGGCGCACCCTTGTCGGCGTATTCCGCCTGACAGGCCCGAAATCTACAGATCGGGTTTTGGTTCGATAGGAGGGCGTCTTCGCAGCTGGCTGACCCTAGAGGGTGGAAACCCTAGAAACTCCCACATGGAGGAATCCGGTGCCTATGAACTAGGAAGAACACGAGGATTTTACCCAGGTTCAGGCCCCCTTGTGAGAAGGGTAATAGCCTTACGTCCTGCTAAATTTCTTATGGAATGTTTTGAGCCAGTACAGAGTTCTTGGGTTACAAGTTCTCCTGCTAGCACTCCGATATTTGCTTGTCTGATGGACTGATCCACCGATCCCTCTTCCCCCTGCACCCGAGTGCCCTTATATAGGCCAGGCCAACGGGAGTAGGTGAAAGGATGGTCATCATGCTGATCTTAATACATTTAATGCTCATTCCTGTTGTCCTGCTCCTCCAATTTTCATTAAATGCCTACGCTGCGCTTTGCCTGGCCGCCCGGGATGGGACCCCTTCGTGACGGTAGGTGAGAGGCGCAGAGGAATGGGCTTGTTGTAAACCCTTGCTACCGATAAGCCCGACATACAGAGGGCCTGGGCCATTCGACATGGTATGGTAGGGAAGGAGGCTTCGAGGTGAAGCCATCATGCGCCCACCTTTTGCCTTGCGCTGGGCGGAAGCAGTATGCGCTCGCCACCTCGCCGCTGCGCGCCACGCGGGCTTGCCAGGCTGGTCGGGCCGGGGTCGGTTTCGCCTCGCCTGACGCAGTGAAGCCGCCACGCGGATTGGGCGCCGAGCGAAGGTATGCCCTCGCCACCTATTCGCGGGCGCCATATACGGCCGGTTACCGTCGGCGGTCGGTTTCGCCAAAGACGACGCCAAAGCCGCCACGGGGCCAGGTACCGGCCAGGTGCTGTCTCGAGCCACTGGCGCCGGAACACGGGTTCAAGGCGTTGTCAGCACGCCGGGCCGATCGCTAGTCATTACGCGGGCTGGCGCCGGCGAAGCAGGCGCCCCGCCACCTGCCACGGGCGCCACGTGGACCGCGACGCGACGGAGAGGGTACTTAGCGAGAGTACGCCGACACCGACGGATGGAGGGCCAAGACGAGGTGGGCGGCGGGCGCCACAAGACCAGAAGAGACGACGAGAAGAGGCGACTCGAGGCGCCGGTCAGTCCGACGGCGGTTGGTCCATGTAAGGCGCGAGGTGGCAAGTGTGCCGAGAGGGAGGCGGGATTAGCTTTTAGGGTTCCGCCATTGAAGGCTTAAATGGAGACGAATGGTTAATTAAGGTGGGATTAGGGGCCGGATGACGGCGGGATTGGGGGCGCAGGTGGATCCTCGGATCGGGCTAGGGGCGGGCGGGGCATCTCAAGCGACGGGCCTGGGTGGGAGGGGAGACCGAGCTGGGAATGAGGCGCCGCCGATGGGTTTAGGGTTTGAGGGCGCGTGAGCGTGATCGCAAGGCAAGTAAGTGAGAAGTGGCGGGCGCAGGAGAACGCGAGGAGATTAGGGGCGAGGCCTGTGCAACGTGAGTCGAGGTCAGAGTGGAGCCCGCTGGCTGCATCACGCCAACCAATCGCCGTGAGACATAGTAGTAGAGATATGATCAAACCAACAAAAATAGTGACAGAGTGTGAAAGTAAAATATGATAAAAATAATATTAAATAGTTAGAGAAATGATTTTAAAGACACAATATCGAAGATGTTATCTCTAGTGTTGTCTCTAGATGAGTTAAAATCTTGTGTTTCATCCGTACCTAGAGTATTAGCAGGATGTTGGATGAACAGGACGCTGATAAAAATTTGGCTAGTTAAGTTACAAGTGATACCGCGAGTACAAATTTGTTGAGAAAAATTATGTATGTAATCTCGTATTAAATTCTGAGAGATCTAGGTAGCTATTCGAACTAGGTAAAATCAAGTTATACAACTTCAAAGATTGGCCTAACTTGAAACGCTACTCGAAAAATTGACGTTAGCTGCTATGTTCCATTCCGCAGATGTTTAGATCTAATAAATACAATTAACCCCCTATCCTCGGAATTAATTCTATTTTTGCTTTTTTTCACGGAGAGGAGTGTTTAGATCTATATGGTTGTTTTGTTTTAACGCAAAGGCAACCAAGTCACTGCAACTATGGTTCGAAATAAATATGGTTTTAAGACACAGATCAGATGCAATTGTTACTGTGGCTGCAACTTCGGTAGTAGCACCTGATCTAGCCATCCGAGAAGCAATCAATACCTAAGATTAGCTAGGAACTCTTCACTTTGTAGCCTCTAATTTTTTAAAAAATTAATCCCGGGAGATGCTATGGCCAAAAAAAACATGAGGATTAATTTAAAAAAACTCGGTATTTGCCAAAATTAAAATTAAGATTAGCTAGAACTCTTCAGTATTGTAGCCTCAGATGCTATGGCCTTCCAATCCAAAATCCCGAGTAGGGGAACGCGATAAACATAATTCTCGCATTAACGAGGAGCGCCATAATAACCATGAGGTGACACGTGATTTAAATATCGTAATACCACGCCCACCCAGTAGAATTAAGGAATTCCTGCGCCTCCACTTAGGGCAATAAAAATTATAAAAAACACTATGATACTGTAGCATAGTATTGCGAAAGTACCAGGATTTACAAGCCAGGAACCATATTTAAAAAAGGGCATCCTGGGTGATTCCCGCCGGCGAGGCAAAGTTGAACAACACGACGGCAAGAAGCAGAGAAACCTCTCTTTGCTTCGTCACCGCTTCACTTCGGTCTTTCTTCCTCCCCCTCTTCTCGCGGGTGCCATGGCGACGAAGGCGAAGCAACCTGACCGCCACCTTCTAAGACACGTCGTCGTGATCGTATTGGCAGCTTCTCTTTTCCTGCTCCCGATTCTCTTGTTCTCAATGCTTAATACGATGGTACATTTTTTTTTTAATTTGGGTGAAATGTGGCTACATTATGCTTAGTTCTAAGTTCTAACCGATCATTGTTGATGCAGGGAACTCTGATCCAGAGAAGTTGAGAGAAAATGCAGCGGATGTAGAAGCTTATCAGCAGATGAGTTGCTCAAGCGGTAGATGGAAATTAAGGTGTGGGACAATGATGATCTCGCGAAAGGCGCGCGGGCGGCGGAGGGGGAAGAACAGGTCGTCATTGGGGAGCCGAGGCAATGGGCCACGGGAAGGATGAGGGAAGATTCTTGTTGAGGTGGAAGCCCGCAGCGGTCGTGTTATAGGTTCTGTGGAGGGGGACGAAGTTCATCGGGCGACGTGGACTCCTCGACAGCATGCTGCACTGGGCAATCGGTGTGGGGATTCATAAATTCTCCATTTGGTTCGACAATCCGCTGGTAGATCTATGGTTCTCAATGTGGCCTGATCACGCGCAAGCAATCGTGGCTCCCTGTACAATTATCGGGCAATCCAACCAAGAAAAGTTTCAAAAGTTCTAAAAAAATCATGGATGTACATCTCATCTTACCCCATCTACATATAAAATTTCATGATCAAATTCAGGTGAGCTAAGAGCAGGCTAAGAGGTGCTTTTGGAGGAGTAAAATTTGCAGGTCTCTTGTCAAGTAATCACCAATTTGATGTTGAATCTTAACGAGTGATAAGCACCAGGGTATACATACTGCATGGTAACTCTTATAACTTTGATAATGTTCGAAATCATGGAATATTTTCATGCAAACTATTGTCTTGCAGGAGCTGATGGAGATGTAAAGATGCCATCGGATGCTGAGTTAATGAAGATTGCAATTGCTGACTTCAAAAATAATTCCTCCATTTCACTGGAGGATCGCCAGCGAGCACTGCAGGAGCTTTTAGTTCTTGTCGAACCCATGGACAATGCTAACGGTAAATATGGTGCTTCTTGTTATGCTGCTTATATTCCAGGTACTTTTCCCTGTGCAAATCAACCAATGCACGTGCTGTGGCTACTGAAAACACAAGTCACTTTTTGTGATTTTGGCCATTAAAAGAATATATGCAGCTTTTCAAAACATTACAGCTATTACTTTTGCAATTGATCCATGCTAAGATGCTCCATGTACCTATTGCATGGTTATTTATATATTCCGAAAATTCAAAGTTTTAAACCACAATTCCAAGTTGTCACTTGTCATTCATGGGACATTAGCAGTGCATTCCTGTATGTGTTATGTGAAGCAAGGGATTAAACTGTACTTTAACTCAAATGTAAGTAACTATCTGGTCTGTTGGCCGGTGGTGTGTTTGCCAAAGGATGAGGGTGTTCCATGGGCGTTAGATTTGAAATGCGTGAACATTGCTTTATTGGGTAAATGGTTGTGGAGACTTGAAAATGAAGGACAATGGCAGGAGATCCTTAAGAAAAAAATTTCTTGCACATAAGACCTTATGTCAAGCTGAGTGTGTCCCAGGCGATTCTTCACTTTTGGTGTCCTCTGAAGCCAAGAAAATTTTCTCAGTTTGTTACAGAAAGAAAGTTGGCAATGGGAATAGAATCAGGTTCTGGGTGGACTTGTGGATTGGGGATATCCCTCTTGCTATTACAAGTATATTTTAGACTTTATAACCTCACCTTCAGTAAACATGTCACTGTGGGGGAGAGTTTTTGATGAAGGGATTGTATAAGGCGTAGAAGAACTTTGTGGGGAGAGGCATTAAATATCTGGGACCACTTATAAGAATAGAATGGTGGACTGAAGAGGAGGATAGAATAATTTTAGATGTTGGATAACAAAGGAAGATTTTTCTATCCAGTCTTTCTACCAAGCACTCAGGCTAAATAATGCAACTGTTGTGGGCACGCCTTTCAAGATCTTACACTAATCCAAAGCAGCCCGCACTGCTGTTATTACACCGACAGAGTAGACGTGGCAAAGGCAAGAAGAACATTAATTGTTTTGTAAAAAGAAAAAGTGCATAAATTCTAATGCCATCGCATCCTTGCAAGGGAAGTACGAACTGATTTTTACTTGGCTAAGCAACTACTCCCTCGTACATTTTTATAAGACGTATGTTGATTTTTCATAAGGATTAAGGTTACGTTTAAATTGAGAAAGATATGAGAGAAAATGACTTAGATGCCTTCACTTAATTGTCTTAAAAGATGAAATGCATACTTTGTGTGGGTGGTAATGAATAAATGTATATGGATGAGAGAAAATAAATAGTGGTATAGAAGAAAATATCTTATTAAATCTACATATAAACCTTATATTTGTGAACAAGACCATTCAAAAAATAAGCCTCATAAAAGTGAATGGAGGGAGTAAGAACGCTAATACATACCACTCACAAGACACAAACCGATTCAAACTCGGTCATTTAATCAACATAATAATAGTACAAAGATAATTTAGTATACATAAGCAGCCTTTTCGATACATTTTATTGAATTGAAACCATTTGTCTTTCTCTCGACATTTTATTGAATTGAAACCATTTTAGTCTTCCATTTGGAGGGCAAGAAATGTGCAGGACATCCAAACGGTGCCACATGGCATCGGGAAATGTAGTTCTTCACCCTAAAGCAAGTAGTCCCCGACTTCCGAGCTCGTAATTAATTTTAAAATGGGTTGCTTTGGATTCTAGCAAGCAAGTCCCGTGACGAAGTTGTTCAGTTTGTCTCGCTTCAGTCGCTTCTTTACGGCTTCATCGACTTCCGAGCTCAGACCACCTTTTAAATGGAATTTTTCGCCGAACGATGAACTTCGCCTCACCGATATTACATGCAAACCCAACATTGAACCGACTTCTTGATGCTTGGGAGAAATTTAGACCGTAAAAGTCAATTTCATTTTTTCAGAACACAACCACCGACATGCAACAGGTCAAGTATGGGCATTGCTCGCTGGTCAAACTTACCGATTTGATGTCCTTCAATGCAAGATCGAGCCACAAGGCTTCAAACCCTCGCTGGGAAACGGAGTTTTACCCCGAACGAGTCCCACCATAGACCCAGATTTGCTGTGCTTGGTAGATTCCTCAAGGACTTGCATGTCGACATCGGCCCGATAGCCTCGGGTGTCTGTAGCTTCAGCCTTCACAAGATTTTTGAGGCCCCCAATCCATTCCTAATTTGACGAGGCTGCCATGACACTTGAGGCTCAGAAGTTTTTGGGAGGCGATTTACACTCCATCCAAAATGCCTGCATAAACCTCGCTCCCCTCCCGACCAAGACCGACAATAATTCTAGGCAAATGAGATCGCAAGGGCCGACAAAACTCTTTCACCGCTTTGTCTGATGCCGGCCACTCCAACTTGCGCAACCGAAAGGAGACTTTTTATTTCCCAGAGGATGCCTTTCCTCCTGCGACGCTCACTTACACCTAGCGTGCAAAAGGTTCAGCTTTGTTCATCCCTTATTGGCATTAGGACACCATACATGTCCAGCGCATCGCAACGGCAGGAGTAAAAAATAGCAACAAATAGCGATAGGTCATGGCTGTTCATGCCATCCAAATCTCGATCTAGGGAACGCTGCGCAAAGCTTCACATCGACAAGAAAATAAAAGCGCATAGCCTGCTCTCATTAGCTTTGGTACATCCTCTTCAATTTCTTCATACGAGACGCTCTCACTAGTCGGCTCTCTCTGCGACGCAGATAGTTTAGCTTCCCAAGCTTGATGATGCTCTTCTGCAGCCTTAATTATGGGTGTGTCTCTCGATATCTAGTGTCTCTAGTCGCCCAAAGTTACCAAGAGAATCGGCAGTGAAAAATATTATCGCATCCTCTAAGAGAAAGATATCTTAGGTGAAGAAGCTTCCCGATATGCTCAAGGTCATGATCATATATTCCTTCAAGGCCTTCCAAGTCGAAAGCACTGCAAAGAACCCTCATCTTGTCGAATGAAAATGGCCTCCACTTCCCAAACACCGTTAGGGATCGATTCGGACATGTTCACAATGCCCTCGAACTCACTTTTGTCTCCCTCCCCACCGCCGCTTGTAATAGCAAGGTGACGATCGCCCTCGGTGTTTAGGTCAGCACTTTCATCCGCCTAAAACAAGATTTTCTTCCTTTGACTTCGAGATGCCTATATCACGCGATGAGATCATGAACTTGGCAAGAGTCGATTCCTTTTGTAACCGTGAATTGATTTTGCGGCTGGTAAGATCATGCTTCTTTCTTTGAGTTCCATGAAGTATCCATTCGCTATTTCCTCTCAGCAGACTTGTCATGAACCTCCTTGAGTAACCCTCTCAGTCTCCACCGACGCACCAAACGCTTTCGCTAACCTCTTGATCTTCGTGAAAGATGGATGATATAAGAAGCAAGACTTGAGGTGATAAGGTAAACCATTGTAGCTTTTCTCGAGGACGCTTTTATGGGCCCAAGCTTTGATTCATCTCCAACTCAAAGACTAATATGTTCATTCAATTTTCTCCACTCCACGACGGTTTTTGGTTGTTTTGCAAGTAGCCACCTATGGTGACTATTGCAAGGGAAGTCCATCGTCGACTTGTTTAGGATCTGCTTAGCTTCTTCACCAACTCGTGATATTGCTCATCCAAATCAACAATCTCCTTTTAAAATACCTGAAATTGGTAGAATTTTTCAAGACTTAGAAATTAAATTAGGTAGAAACTAGAAATAAGAATAGAAGTGTAAGCGCGGTAATACATGCATAGGTTTACTCCGGCAGATGCTAGAGAATGAGCGAATATGGACCAATATGTAAGGTTTCCTCCACAATGCTTCTCCTCTTACCTCGATCCTATTCATACCCCCAATTGATGCCACTTTCAGTCGTTTTTTTCATCGCCAAAGGAGGTCGATTATGCAGCCCATCGCCGCTTGTGCTCCCTTCCCGATCCATCACCTCAATCCTAGCTTCTACAGCGCCATCACCATCAATCACCTCCCACCCACAAAAACTAATTCGCTATTCTATTCTTGCTACTGCTAGCCTCATCATCGGCACATCGGGTTTCTAAGCCATGGTCAAGGAGGCCATCAATGCAATGACTAATAATTAAAATTTTAAAACTAAACTTATTTCCTATTGTGACCTTCCACATGCGCCTATAGCTAAACCAACGCTATCGTAATCTACAAAATAATATTCCATCACCACAAATATATTCTTTTGGGCATCAACATGATCCCTAAAATGCATATATTTGACTTACTTAATTTATATTTAATATATTTATAAAATCCAATGAAATTCTAATGTTATGAAAATACTTTTCGAGACAAATTTACATATATGATTTTCATGTATCTAATCTAAATATTTAAAATATATCGATAGTCAAAATTTGAAAAGTTTGTCTCACATCATCCTAAAATGACATGTATTTGTGATAGGAGAGAATAGTGTCTTTTTCCAAAGCTTGGCTAAGTTGTAGTACCATGCCTATCATGTAAAATTTCAAATCAAAATGAATGGAGCAAGATATGATGTTACTTTTTTGTGAAGAGGTCCTTTGCCTCCTTGTCTCCTAGATGAATGAGGTTGTATATGTTTTCTTGTTTTCCTAACAATGGTTAGTAATACTCTCTCGACCTTGTGGTGACTATGATCCGCTTGTTGTTTCGTTGTTGGGAAATGCAATACTATAGCGCCCCATTCATCATCGATAATACATCATCAAGAATAATCAAATACTTCTTTCCTTCTAAAAGGTCACCAAACATCGTTGATCTCCTTGTTTTGTTTTGTCGCCCATCGACTCATGGCTTCCTTATTTCCAAAAGTTTTGGAACTTAGTTGCATAACTAAGCTCGTAAGGAGCTCCCTCAATATTGAAAGGACGACGATGACGTGACAAAAGCGCCGATCTCAAACATGCCATTGATCTCTTGGCTATGGTAGATATCTTTTACCGTGAGTGGTTTTGCCAAGACCACCCATTCCCCACACAGATATCACCTCACGTTGTTGGCCTCTTTTTTAAAATTAATTTGACAATTTCAGATTTTTCTTTCACTCTCGCTCAAGAGCTCAGATTCTCGAAAGCAAGAACCATCGCCTCTATGCCAAGAGGCTCTCTTCTTCCCGTGCAGATGTTGCTACAGTGGGGTTGCGGTTGGGCTAGACTGCTCTCATTGAATCTGCTCCATCTTGAGAACCCCTAATTAAACACAATCAAACAATGATTAGAGAGCTAAAATTACCCGAGGTACCTCCTCATAAAAAATATCAACGCTATTTATAAAGGACAACTTTGGACTAAAAATTATGTAAGTATGGTAATTTAGTAATTATTCTTAGAGGTAACTCTATTTCGTCTGCCTCCTTTCACTAACTCACCGACGCCTATGATCTCATGCAACACATCTACTCCCTTTCTTTCTCCATCTAAGTCCTCCAACAGCACATAAACTTCCTCACCATCCCTCCTTCATAAGCCCTTCACCAAAGGGCGGCTTAGAGAGAAAATAGAGGGGGTGCGAGCATAAAGGAGTGATGAAAACATTTACCTAATGAAGAACGCTTGGTTGGGAAAAAGAACATAAATATAGACAAATACATAATTTGACTTCAAGTCTTTAACATCTTCTCGTGATTGAGGCGGGGTGCAAGATGTTAATGAGGGGGTATATAGGGCCAAAATATGGGGGTAATAACTAATTTTTGAGGTGATCCGCACTCTATTGCTCCATTAATGGGCTTTACCGCCTTCACAAATTTCTTCATTACATAAAATCCGCTGATCCACAATTGAAGGTAGCTTTATCAAGTTACTTGAATTGTGGGCTACTTATGTTGAGATAACTTAATATCTCTAATCTCTATATCTATTGGTTATATCCATAGTTTGTTATGAGTCAAATCTTTACAACTAGTACTTTTGGCTATATAAGCCAACACCTTGTGCTTGTAATCTTGAAGTGAAATAGTGCATTGTTTCTCGTAGTTTTTTCTTATAAGGGTTTTTCCACGAAAATAGCTAGCTGATTTTGTTAGTTTATGAACTTAGATGGAGGTGGGTAAACACAGCCAAATCCACATTTAAATAATTTCTAATAATGACGAATCTCCATGTAACAATTTAATTAGTCGAGTAGGTGAATAATAAGAGCAACAAGAGGCAGCATTCACTGGATGATTTAAGGATTTTGAATATTACCTTGTCGAGAAAAACAAAAAGAGTGTGATCACCGACAATTGCTTGTGCTCGCGCGACGGTGTCCGACCCTACGCATAAGCTTGCGACATCAACTTGTCGCGGGATTACTACGATATCTGCCCCTCGCTCGCTGATCTAGAAGCATGTTTTATCGATTCCACTCTTCGATGGATGACGATCATTCAAGACAATCGTAAGTCTTGTCATTCACATATCTCTTGAACGATCACCAAATCAACTTCCTTCATCGCCCGTCCCTCCTCCTCAGATCTTGGGCCCTTGAGTTGCTTTGATGGAATTTTGAAGAGAGTTTACGACATGTTGCTCGACAATGCATCGCAGAAACTCGCTGGATTAAAAGGATGCATCAACCCACCTCAGCGCAGCATTCTAATCCTATTTGATCTTGATATCGTCAGAGGTCCTATTGATTTGACGGACTCTCCCCGAGATCAACACTTGTTCTGTTAATCGCGATCACTCTAAGGTCTTCGGCCTCGTGGTTGATCAGTCCAACGAGGTCCACTTTGCTTTGTCCATCTGCCGCCTTTGCTTGGTCGCCGCCAAACATCGCTGCACCGGTGATACTCGACTTCCCAAATGGGCGTCGAGGCTCGGAGCCAGAGCCCTTGATGAGGCGGTAGCGCAGGTTCCTCTGGCTGACATCCTCAACCTTGGCTCTGAGCTCCTTCATCTGCTCGGCCACACGGCGACGCCAAGAGCGCGCGAGGGATATGCCACCAAGATTGCTTCTCAAGACGGATGGCTAATCTTGAGGAAGTCCTCGACGTCCGTAGGGCCACGTCGCGGACTTGCTTCACCCAGATCTTGACCAATTCTGTCGTCGTCTCGCCTGTCGTGCGCGGCCAGCAGGAAAGACTGCATCATCTCGAGCCTCGTCCCTGATGAAGGCGTGATCACGCTGGACGCCGAGCTGCAGGGCCAGCTCCTCCGCAATGGCGGATTTGGCGTAGCTAAGCGCTTCATCCAGCACGGACCTGCCCACGCTCAGCACCGTCGCCTCCATTCCTCTACGTACGATGGTTTCCCTAGCTTGGTTCGATGGGTCTCACAGTGCTGGTGCGCGATCTAAATAAAGAAGCCTGTGATGGTGCCTTGCACCGTACGTGTTGTATCGTTGCTGCATTTTTGTAACCTGTGTTTTTCTGTGCGGAGTGTTCAATTTCCTTGGCTGCATGCTGGGTGACGCGCGGTTGCAGATCTGTAGTGCATTCAATTTCCGAAGATAGAGTTTCGTGGTCTTACCCATCTTGTAGATAGATATCGACAGTTTGCTCTGATTCAATTTGGATCTTGTAGATAGAGTTTGGTGGTCTTACCCATCTTGTAGATAGATATCGTCAGTTTGTCTGATTCCGCGCTCGCATGCATGCAGATGCTGCGTATTCGGCCCATCAACTCAGTCACATACGTACTTTGTTTTTTCTCTGCGGAGTGTTCAATTTCCTGGATGCATGCTGGGTGAAGGTTGCAGATCTGTAGTGCATTCAATTTCCGAAGATAGAGTTTGGTGGTCACTTCTAGGCTATTCACATCAGATCAGATCTTATCACAATATCTAAAACTCGCTATGTCATATGATATTAGGGCACTCCCTAATGGGCCATGTAAGCGTGTGTCTATATCTGGCCATGTAAGCAAAAAAAAGTTCGAATGCTCATTAAAAGAAGACAGAGAAAAAGCGATGTCTCATGCAAGACATGGTTTCTTTGGTTCACTCAAGAAAATTAGATAATCTAAAATATACCATTGGGGCCTGCTTGGTTTCTAGTGGCATGCAGATCTTATAACATGTATAATAAATGATATTGATTACTAAAACATACACACTACCTATTGGGAGTTTCATATGACATCACATAATAAATGATCTCTCTCTCTAGACATTGCTATAGACATCATCCATTGGGAGTGCCTTTATAGAAGATATAACTATCCCAATGCACAGTATCATGGATTGTTTTAGTCCCCACAAGATAATTAAACGCTAGATGCAGTATGAGAGTATTAATCATGGACCACTACGCGATTCAAGTTTCAATGTCTATGATTTCGGCCTGCTGGTATCTTTCTCAAGATATACCTTTCTTCTCTCCCCTCTCCTCACATCATCAAAAAAATACTTATGTAATACGATTAAACGAATATATTATCATATACTGAAATAGCTTTACCCATCTTGTAGATAGAGTTTGCTCTGATTCCGCTTTCGCATGCATGCATGCAGATGCTGCCAATTCGGCCCATCAACTTTGACCGAAAGCTACTCACATACGTACGTACCTGATGAGGATGCATCTTCAATGCCACGTGGGCGTCCGATCGAATTCGGCATCTTCAACTTGACCGAAAGCTACTCACGCAGGTAAGCGACAAATACAAGGGATTGAGTTGCGTGCGTATGCATCCAATTCGATATCTTTGTACTGATTTAATCACTAATATTCTAGAGATCATATTACGATCCGTTTGAACCTCCGCGCTTCTTACAATGAACCCTCCTAAATAAATCTGATATTGATAGGTTACGCATAGAAAAAATTAGCGACACACAAGGCCCACACGTCATAGTCATAGTCTTGATTCAGGGAATTTTGTATGCCACATGCTGCTTTTGCGACTTGTACTTACGAGCCGCTGAATTTTTATTATTATTTTATCATTATTCTATTTAATGAATTTTGCGTAAAAAATTCATCAAACAGAGTCATGCAAAGTCCAGAAGTAATTAACTAACGTCTAACTGTTTAAGGGCTACAGTGTTGTGGTATGCCCAAGTGCTATATACTGTGAATTGTTATTGGTAAACCAGTAGTTATTAGTAAACCAGTAGTACATGAATCTTGGACTCAGCCGGCCGTTGTGCCCATCATGAAAAGGCTGAGGAAGATGGAGATGATATACGGTTGCGTCGGGCTGTATCCCTGCGAGAAGTCAAAACTACTAGATGAGTGACTGTGATGTACCACGTTGAGATTGTTGCTCCTCGCACTAACAAATCAAGAAAACGCGATTTGAGCAAAACCGAGAAATACCCAAAAAAGGTTTAGTGACAGGTAAAGTTAAACCCACAATCAAGTGAATAGAAGGCGTCACTTTTATCCTCTCGATTTAATTTATCATTTATTTAAGGTTCTTTCATTTAAGGGTTTGTGATTTTATGAATCCTGCATGTTTCTTTCATAAAAAACTCTCTATTTAATTTATCATTTATTTAAGGTCTTTTTCACTTAAGGGTTTGTGATTTTGTCGAATCCGTATGGTTTCTTTTCATAAAAAAGGTTGAAAGGATCTAAACGTAATTATCCTTTTTTGCGCTTTTCATGGAGCGAGGACATGTGAGAAGATGCAGAAGGCATGCATGCCACGCCAGTTACCTTAACTTTGAAGGTATTATTGAAAAATATCAGTAATAATAAGTTGTACACGCTGTAGTTATGTACCTTGTACAAACTACTCCTATAAAGTCTATTAATATCATACATCAAATACATTGGCGTTGGCAATGTGCAGGCGTTCATGTGGTACATACCTTAGAATTGGTTGACTAAGAAGGGCTCAAGTACATTAGTTAATAAAATAACACACCATTTGTACAATTTGGTCTGGGGTTCAGTGTGGTACATACTTAGAATTGGTTGACTAAGGACTCAAGTTCATGTGGTTTAGTTTCTGGGTTCTTTTCGGTGCTTTAGTTAGTTTTTCAGTGGGGTTTTCCTGTTATTGTCTATAGTGTGGTGTTGTGAGATTTTTTTTCCGGTTTTTTTCCTTTAAAAAACTGGATGTAATTTCTTATTTTTCTTTTTTATATAAAATTTGCAGAATCTCTCTTGCTGTTTCTTTTCAATAAAAACTAAGGACTCAAGTACATTAGTTAATAGAATGACACTCCATTTGTACAATTTGGCCGGATTTTCGTTTTTTAGAACTCAGGAGGTGATGCCATAGTGATTCGAGGTACAATTTCATCATAGATAAAGTTATGTAATGTCCGCTATGTTACATAATATAAATAGCTGCAAATAAACAGAATTCACATTCCTCTGCTTCATGTGGTTTTGTTTTCCAGAACACACTTTGCACAACTCTGCCAACAAGTACACTTTGCAATGGATATATGTTCTCTTCTCAATGTTGTTATTACACTGACAGCGTAGACATGGCAAAGGCAAGAAGAACATTGTTTTTGTAAAAAGAAAGGTATAAATTCTAACGCCATCGCATCCTTGCAAGGGAAGTGTGAACTGATTTTTACTGGTGAAGCAACTAACAACGTTAATACATACCACACACAAGTCACAAACCGATTCAAACTCGGTCATTTAGGGTGCTTTGGTTCACCATCAGGTAAAATAGAATGGAATGGCAGATAAATATTGATATATACATTTGGTTGATCTGACGGAACCATCTCATCCAAAATGAAATGGGTACAGATTCTCGAATATTCCCCAATATTCCGCACCGCTTTCGCCCAATTTCACGAACCATTCGGTCCCAACCTCCTCGCCTGCTCCAACTCCCCTGCCTCGCCCCGGCCGCCCCACCACCCACCTCACGCCTTGCCAACCTCACCGCCGCCCCACACCCTGCCCTCCCCCCGCCTTCCGCCCTCCCCCAACCTGCCCGGGCCCGGCCAACCCCCCCCAAACCCTAGCCATCCGCCTCCCTCACTGAAGCCCCACCCGGCCCGAGCCCCCCCCCTGCTCTTCCTTCCTCCGCCGCCGGATCCAAGAAGCCTTCTCCTCCCCTCCCTTCCCCTTCAATTGGCTAGTCCTCGCCCCTTTTGCCGGGAACCGTGGGTATTTGGCCGTGGATTGGCTTTGGTGGTTTAAATTTGTACAATTAGGTTCCTTTCTTGCGTTTCATTATATTTGGAGGTCCTGTGTCAGGTTTAGCTGCCGAGTACCCTAATCCTAGGGTTGACTAAGGATCACCATGCTTGCTGATTACCTTGTCTCTGATTACCTTGCGGTCCTTGCGGATCACCATGCCTGCTGATAAATTTGCTCTTCCTTAACTGAGCTTAGTCGTAGAGATTTGGATTGAATATCTCTGATTCTTTGTTGTTCGTTCGTCCACTTCAGTTAATTGAATCGAAACCATTTAATGGTACAGTACAATTTAGTATACTTAAGTAGTCGTCCTGATACAGTTTATTGAATCGAAACCATTTCAGTCTTCCATTTGGACGGCAAGAAACATGCAGGACATGCAAACTGTGCCATGGCATCCGGGAAATGGAGTTCTTCCCCCTAAAGTCATTGGGGCATATACATAAGATCACATCAACTTACTATTAGTATATATAAATCAGTTTTATCTTATTTAGAAGAGTGAGAAAAGAGGAGAGAGAAGAGAATATGCTTTTATTTAGTAGCCAACATCACACGGAAAAATAGGTGCTATCGCCGCTAAAAGCCGTGTTGGCTGTTAGTATTGAAGTTAGTATTTTGCTAATAACCACAAAGATGAAGTATAGAAAGAGGAAATTCACAGCAATCAAGCAGTAGTCCCGACTTCGGGCTCATCCACCTTTAAAATGGATTGCTTTGGATTCTTATCAAGCTGGGCTTAACCGGGTCGATGAATTTGTCTTGCTTGAGCTTTGCTTCCTTTCTGGCTTTCCTGCCTTTCTTCCGAGTCATGGAATTCCTTGCAAACCGCACATTGAGCCAGCTTCCTTGATGCTTGGGAGAAATTCTAGCCCTTAAAAGTCAATTTCATTTTGTCTAAAGAATCCTGCACATGCAGCAGCTCAAGTTTGGGCATTGCTCCTTGGTCAAACTTTACCGATTTGATGTCCCGCAATTCAAGATGGAGCATCACAAGGCTTCTGAAACCCTTGTTGGGGAAACGGAGGACTTCACCCGGAACGACTTACTCCACATACCCAGACCAGTTTGGTAGATTCCCAAGGACTTGTATGGCGACATCGGCTTCGATAGCCGGTGTCTGTAGCTTCAGCTTCACGAGATTTTTGAGGCTCGGATCCATTTCGCAATTTGACGAGGTTGCCATACAGCTTGAGGCTCTAGTTTTTGGGAGGGGCGACACTCCATCCAAAAGCCCAGACAAACCTGGCTCCCTCCGACCAAGACCGACAATGATTCCAGCGGGACCGAAGGGCCTGCACAAAACTCTTCACCGTTGTTCTTGTTGATGCCGGTCACTCCCAACTTGCAACCGGTGAGCCTCTTCATGTCTTGTAGGACAGCTTTCCCAAAGGCCGACATTCACGACACCGGGTGAAGGGCTTTCCTTTGTTCATCCTCTTGGCACTAGGACACCATGGATTCCAAAGGGATCGCAACAGGGAATAAAACATAGCAACACATAGCGATATGTCATGGCTGCTCATGCCATGAAGATCCAAAACCGAGCTGCGGAACAATAGGCGAAGCATCAACCCGAGAGTCAAAAGGCATAGCCTGCTTCTCATTAGCTTTGGTGCATCCTCTCGCAATTTCTTCATATGAGACATCCTCACCGCCGGTCTGTTCCCGCCGAGATAGTTTAGCTTCAAGCTTGATGATGCTCTTCGCAACTTAATTATGTGTGTGTCTCGACATCTAGTGTCTCCAATTGCCTTAGGTTACCAAGAGAATCTGGCAGGTGATATATATGACCACATCCTCTTAGAGAAAGGTATCTTAGGTGAAGAAGCTTCCAGATGTGCTCAAGGTGATGATCAAATATTTCTTCCAAGATCTTCCAAGTCAAGCACTGCAGCAACCTCATCTTGTTAGAAATGAAAAATGGCCTCCACTTCCCAAACACCTTAGGGGATCGAATTGAGACATGTCCACCATGTCCTCGAACTCACTCTTGTCTCCCTCCCACCCCGCTTGTAATAGCAAGGTGACGATCGTGCCCTGGGTGTTTAGGATGCAACCTTCATCCAAATTTAAAAACAAGATTTTCCTCCTTTGACTTTGAGATGCCTATATCACGATGCGATCGTGAACTTGGCAAGAGTCATTCCTTTTCTACTATGAATTGACTTCGAATGGTAGGATCATGCTCCCCCCCATGAGTTCTATGAAGTAGCTATCTGCTATTTCCACGCAGACTTGTCACGGACCTCCCTTGAGTAATTCCTCTGGGTCCACCGATGCACCGACGCCCGACTAACCTTCTGATCTTCGGAAAAATTGAAGATATAAGAAGGAAGACTTGAGGTGATACTAAACCATTATAGCTTTTCTCAAGGACAGTTTTTATGGGCTCAAGCTGTGGATTCATCTCCAACTCAGACCAATATGGTCATTCAATTTTTCCACTCCACAACAGTTTTTGGTTGATTTGCCAAGTAGCCACCTATGGTGATTATTGCAAGGGAAGTCCACTACACTTGTTTAGAATCGGTTTTGCTTCTTCAGCTAGCTCAGGATATTGCTCATCCAAATCAACAATCTCCTTTATAAATACCTGAAATTGGTACAATCCCAAGTTATTTAATACCGAAGAAATAGGCACTTTAAATTATTCATTACTCAAAAAATAAATTAGGAAGACACTAGTCCTTTTAATTATTTATTAGAGTGACTATGATAGAATGCCATTTACCCGCCCTTTGGGGTAAGGTCATATTATATTGGTTGGGACAGAAGAAATGTAATACATAAGCTCCTATAATATTGTAGCATTACGTTTGGCTCCCTTTTGCTATTGCACATTTCATGCACGTGGAATTTGCAAGTTTGTATACAAGGTCAAGCAATCAAATGACTGTTGATGTTCCCTTAAAAGAATGACAGTGGATGTTATTCTTCTGTTGTTGTGGATCTGTGTTGTTGGTAACACTACCAGGAAAAAGCACATCACTGACGGTTCATAATCCATTGGTGGCTTTTAACCGCCATTAATATAGTGCTATCGATAATCGGAGATTATCGGATTTTTCTTAGCTAGAACCGCCATTAAAATATTATCATGGTTTAGCTAAAACCGCCACTAATAATGTGATTATTAGTGGCGGTTTTTGGCTAGAACCGCCACCGATAATATTATCGGGCGGTTCTAGCCAAGAACAACCACCGATAATGTTATCATTAGTGTTTTGTTGCCTAGGGGTTGTTTGGTTGCCTAGTTTCACGCGGTGACTCCAAGGAGCTAGGGAACCAGATTTGGGTCGTTGTATTATGTGAGCCTGCACCCACTCATGCAAGATGGTGTTTGGTTGCCTTACGGCGGTGCAGATGCCGGCCAAAGACGATGCACAAAGCACTTCCAGCCGGCTCGGAGAAACGAGCTCTATGATCGTTTTCTGAGCTAGGCCAAAGGGGTTTGCCCCTTAGGGTTTAGGCGAGACGGAACTAAAAGCCCCTAGATCACCTTTTGACCAACAAAAAGAGGGCCCACGGTGTAGTTGTTAAAGGTTGGATCATATGCCCGAACGCATATGCGATGAATAGCTATTTTGTAATGTTTGTTGTTTAATGATAGCAACTATGGGTTAATCAAGATATATGAAGTGAGAACGAAAGTATAAATAGGGTGCTATGCATCTATAGATCTGCTTAAAATTGGGTTGGACACTAAATGAATTTTGAGCCAAGGTGTTACACTTCCTCCACATTGCTTCTTCCCTGACCCCTAATCCTATCCCACCCCAACCGATGCCGCCACCTAGAAACATCACCCTCCAATGAGGCCCATTGTTAACCATCACCCGTTGTTCCCTTCCGATCCATACCTCCAACCTAGCCTTTGTTGTCACCATCACATTTATTAAAATTGATGGCAAATTACAAATCATGCCAAAGAGGGCATTTTTGTACATACTATCCAATTTCCAAATTGAACAAAGGGCAAATATCCAATTATTTCTTTATTATTATTATTCAACTATTCTGTTTCTTGCTATCCCGCCAACCCTCGTTGTCCACTACCCTCCTCAAGCCTATGGGGCCGATGAGGCCACGAGCCCTCAAACCCTAACCATCACCGGTAAAGAGGCTAGAAAATTTGGCCTATTTGTTTGGAAAAAATCATATGACTGATAACTAAAAAATTAAAAGTAAACTTTTTTCCCTTTGTGACCTACCACATGGTTTAGCCAAACTGTATGTTATTAGAACCTACAAAATAACAGTACCTCTTTCCAAAGCTTGGCTAAGTAGTAGTACTGTGCCTATAATGTAATTTCAAATGAAACAAATGGAGCATGAAATACTATATTACCTTTTTTCAGAAGAGGTCCTTTGGCCCTTGTCTCCTAGATGATTGAGTTTGTATATGTTTTCTTGTTTCCTAACAATGGTTAGCAATACTCTCTTGCCTTGTGGTGACTATGATCCGACTTCCTGCTTCCGTTGTTGGGAAATGTGATACTATATCATTCCATTCTTTCTTGGATGATACATCATCGAGAACAATCAAATACTTCTTTCCTTCTAAAAGGTTAGCCAACGATCGTTGATCTTCTTGTTTTGTTTTGCCACCCATCAAACCCATGGCCCTTTGTTTCCAGAAGTTTTTGAACCTAGTTGCATAACCAAGCTGGTAAGCAACTCCTCAAGATTGAAAGGACGCATGATGTGACACGCCGCTTCTAAATTGCTTCCAAGCTTGTGATACACATCTCGACTAGAGTGGTTTTCCCAAGACCACCCATTCCCCACACGGATATCACCTGTAGTTGTTGGCTACCTTTTGAAATTAGTTTGTAATTTCAGCTTTTTCATCCACTCGCCCGATGAGCTCAGATTCCTTTTGCAGCTACCGTCGCCTCTATGTGAGGGGCTCTTTCCTTTCAGAGCTAGACCCTGGCTCCATCGAATCAGTTCCATCTTCAAAATCCTAGGCACAAGAAAACAATGATTAATTAGTGATGTCTTTCTCCCAGGGCAATGTTTACTCTGTTCTAAATCTTGTAAAAGTTTAAATGATAATTTTCATTCTAAAGAAACGAGAATGTCTGGCAAACTATTTAATTTTCATATGATTTGCGGCCCTTAAGAGTTATGATTCAGAACACCATATTGGTCAATCAATTAGAAGATTTAAATCAGTTAATTTGGTAGGGACAAAATTATTATAAATAGAATCTAAGTATATGGGGAAATATCATATAGGTGCATATGCACTTATTTACACACTTGCACATTTTAAAAAATCCTCCAAAAATCGATGGATAAAGATTAGAGCATGCAAACGTGCAAACTTTAGCTCAAAACTATTATCATATGGCATGCTCCAAAAGACAAGCAAATTTTGTACACATTGAAGTTGGTTCTCCTTGTCTTTCTACAATGTGCAGAAGATCATATTTCTAACAAATTTTGCAAGTGTAACGATTCTAATTTGCCAACATTCATGAATTTGGGGAATTTTTTGAAGTGAACAAGGTGTAAAAAAGGGTGCGATCGTATGCAAATATTCTTGAACCACAGCAGGAACCACCTTTTGGTGGGATGGTGGAGTTGTGGGTAGGGCTATTAATTAGTTATTCAAGGAACAGATTATGTATTCCAACTTAATTTGAAATTTCCATGAAAATTCTGTCCTATGTTAGAAGTTACAAAAAGACAAATTTGGGGTCCATTTAAACTATTCAAGTTTTCATAAATTTGTCTTTTTTATTCTCTTAACATAGGACGAATTTGATCATAAAATTTTATATGTAGATGAGGTAAGATGATATGTACATCCATGATTTTTTTCAGAATTTTTTGAAACTTTTCTTAGTTGGATTGCACGATGATTGCACGAAAATCCTGATTGAATCGGATATGCCCCCAATAAACTATGTGTAGCTATCTGTTGGCACTCATTTTATATGCTTTACTCACCCCATATTGTTGTCTTTTTCCTCAGTTTTTTTTGCTAAATTATGCCACTTGGTAAATAAGCCTAACAAAAATAAAAAAATATTTTGTATTCTATCTGTTTCAGAGGAATTTAGCTAAAAAGAGTAGATAAAGGGCTTCCTTTAGAAAACATGGAAAAATGGACTTCATCAAATGACAAAGTGGAGGTCACCATGATGTCCTCCTCATCAAGCCAATCAAACCCTTATATTATTTGCCTAAATTGAATATCAGATGTAAAATTAAATTCGAAAGTTGGCACATGCCCAGTGCACAAAGTGCGGCGCCGCACTCAGACACCCAAGTTTCTATTTTTGATGTTTTAATTATTTTCTCTTGGTTAAGTTTTGTCTCACTGGGTTATCTCAATTGAAAGTTTTTAATGCAATGTTCAATGGTAAGAATGCAAGCTATGTAATTTGTTCTTCTTAACTTTTTTCCCATTGGGTTTTTAGATGGAATTTTTAAGAGGCATGAGCATAGCTTTAACAGAGTGTTGATCAAGGGGAGTGTACATCGGCCAGGAGGGTTCGATTATTGTGGACACTTTACCTAAACCAAATGCTTATTAGGAGGTAGGCGGTCCACAAGACCCATTAGCATAGTCAGTCATATTATTTATTTATCATCAAGGGAGACCTCCCACACTGTATATGGGGACATGAGGCTTGTTGTACAAACATTCCCTACGGGCAAAAGCAATAATGTTATGAGAAATTTTTAAAAAATTAATCCGGGAGATGCTATGGCCAAAAAAAACATGAGGATTAATTTAAAAAACTCGGTATTTGCCAAAATTAAAATTAAGATTAGCTAGGAACTCTTCAGTATTGTAGCCTCAGATGCTATGGCCTTCTGACCCGCAAATCCCGAGTAGGGGAACGCGACAAACATAATTCTCGCACACCAGGAGCGCTACAATAACCATGAGGTGACACGTGACGAAATACGTAATACCACGCTTCCACCCAGTAGAATTAAGGAATTCCTGCGCCTCCACTTAGGGGCAATAAAAAATTATAAAAAAACACTATGATACTGTAGCATAGTATTGCGAAAGTACCAGGATTTACAAGCCAGGAACCATATTTAAAAAAAGGGCATCCCGGGTGATTCCGGCCGGCGAGGCAAAGTTGAACAACACGACAGCAAGAAGCAGAGATACCTCTCTTCGCTCCGTCACCGCTTCACTTCGGTCTTTCTTCCTCCCCCTCTTATCGCGGGTGCCATGGCGACGAAGGCGAAGCAACCTGACCGCCACCTTCTAAGACACGTCGTCGTGATCGTATTGGCAGCTTCTCTTTTCCTGCTCCCGATTCTCTTGTTCTCAATGCTTAATACGATGGTACATTTTTTTTTTAATTTGGGTGAAATGTGGCTACATTATGCTTAGTTCTAAGTTCTAACCGATCATTGTTGATGCAGGGAACTCTGATCCAGAGAAGTTGAGAAAAAATGCAGCGGATGTAGAAGCTATCAGCAGATGAGTTGCTCAAGCGGTAGATGGAAATTAAGGTGTGGGACAATGATGATCTCGGCGGCCGTCGCGGCGGCGGAGGGGAGGGGAAGAACAGGTCGTCGCTGGGAGAGCCGAGGCAATGGGCCACGGGGAAGGATGAGGGGAAGATTCTTGCTGAGGTGGAAGCCCGCAGCGGTCGTGCTATAGGTTCTGTGGCGGGGGACGAGTTCGCCGGCGACGTGGACTCCCTCGACAGCATGCTGCACTGGGCAATCGGTGTGGGGGATTCATAAATTCTCCATTTGGTTCGACAATCCGTTGGTAGATCTATGGTTCTCAATGCTGGCTCCGACTGCTGTGCAATCAGGGCTCCCGTACAATTACTGTGCAATCCAACTAAGAAAAGTTTCAAAAAGTTCTAAAAAAAAATCATGGATGTACATCTCATCTTACCCCATCTACATATAAAATTTCATGATCAAATTCGTTGGTGAGCTAAGAGCAGGCTAAGAGGTGCTTTTGGAGGAGTAAAATTTGCAGATCTGTTGTCAAGTAATGACCAATTTGATGTTGAATCTTAACGAGTGATAAGCATCAGGGTATACATACATCATGGTAACTCTTATAACTTTGATAATGTTCGAAATCATGGAATATTTTCATGCAAACTATTGTCTTGCAGGAGCTGATGGAGATGTAAAGATGCCATCGGATGCTGAGTTAATGAAGATTGCAATTGCTGACTTCAAAAATAATTCCTCCATTTCACTGGAGGATCGCCAGCGAGCACTGCAGGAGCTTTTAGTTCTTGTCGAACCCATGGACAATGCTAACGGTAAATATGGTGCTTCTTGTTATGCTAAGCTTATATTCCAGGTACTTTTCCTGTGCAAATCAACCAATGCACGTGCTGTGGCTACTGAAAACACAAGTCACTTTTGTGATTTTGGCCATTAAAAGAATATATGCAGCTTTCTTCAAAACATTACAGCTATTACTTTTGCAATTGATCCATGCTAAGATGCTCCATGTACCTATTGCATGGTTATTTATATATTCCGAAAATTCAAAGTTTTAAACCACAATTCCAAGTTGTCACTTGTCATTCATGGGACATTAGCAGTGCATTCCCGTATGTGTTATGTGAAGCAAGGGATTAAACTGTACTTTAACTCAAATGTAAGTAACTATCTGGTTCGTTGGCCGGTGGTGTGTTTGCCAAAGGATGAGGGTGTTCCATGGGCGTTAGATTTGAAATGCGTGAACATTGCTTTATTGGGTAAATGGTTGTGGAGACTTGAAAATGAAGGACAATGGCAGGAGATCCTTAAGAAAAAAATTTCTTGCACATAAGACCTTATGTCAAGCTGAGTGTGTCCCAGGCGATTCTTCACTTTTGGTGTCCTCTGAAGCCAAGAAAATTTTCTCAGTTTGTTACAGAAAGAAAGTTGGCAATGGGAATAGAATCAGGTTCTGGGTGGACTTGTGGATTGGGGATATCCCTCTTGCTATTACAAGTATATTTTAGACTTTATAACCTCACCTTCAGTAAACATGTCACTGTGGGGAGAGTTTTTGATGAAGGGATTGTATAAGGCGTAGAAGAACTTTGTGGGGAGAGGCATTAAATATCTGGGACCACTTATAAGAATAGAATGGTGGACTGAAGAGGAGGATAGAATAATTTAGATGTTGGATAACAAAGGAAGATTTTTCTATCCAGTCTTTCTACCAAGCACTCAGGCTAAATAATGCAACTGTTGTGGGCACGCCTTTCAAGATCTTACACTAATCCAAAGCAGCCCGCACTGCTGTTATTACACCGACAGAGTAGACGTGGCAAAGGCAAGAAGAACATTAATTGTTTTTGTAAAAAGAAAAGGTGCATAAATTCTAATGCCATCGCATCCTTGCAAGGGAAGTACGAACTGATTTTTACTTGGCTAAGCAACTACTCCCTCGTACATTTTTATAAGACGTATGTTGATTTTTCATAAGGATTAAGGTTACGTTTAAATTGAGAAAGATATGAGAGAAAATGACTTAGATGCCTTCACTTAATTGTCTTAAAAGATGAAATGCATACTTTGTGTGGGTGGTAATGAATAAATGTATATGGATGAGAGAAAATAAATAGTGGTATAGAAGAAAATATCTTATTAAATCTACATATAAACCTTATATTTGTGAACAAGACCATTCAAAAAATAAGCCTCATAAAAGTGAATGGAGGGAGTAAGAACGTTAATACATACCACTCACAAGACACAACCGATTCAAACTCGGTCATTTAATCAACATAATAATAGTACAAGATAATTTAGTATACATAAGCAGTCTTTCGATACATTTTATTGAATTGAAACCATTTGTCTTTTCGATACATTTTATTGAATTGAAACCATTTTAGTCTTCCATTTGGAGGGCAAGAAATGTGCAGGACATCCAAACGGTGCCACATGGCATCGGGGAAATGTAGTTCTTCACCCTAAAGCAAGTAGTCCCCGACTTCCGAGCTCAGACCACCTTTAAAATGGGTTGCTTTGGATTCTTAGCAAGCAAGTCCCGCACGTAGTTGTTCAGTTTGTCTCGCTTCAGCTCTGCTTCCTTTACGGCTTCATCGACTTCCGAGCTCAGACCACCTTTAAAATGGAATTCTTCGCTGGAACGATGAACTTCGCCCCAGTCGATATTACATGCAAACCCAACATTGAACCGGACTTCCTTGATGCTTGGGAGAAATTCTAGACCAGAAAAGTCAATTTCATTTTCTGTAACACAACCACTGACATGCAACAGGTCAAGTATGGGCATTGCTCGTTGGTCAAACTTTACCGATTTGATGTCCTTCAATGCAAGATCGAGCTTCACAAGGCTTCAAACCCTCGCTGGGGAAACGGAGTTTTACCCCGAACGAGTCCCACCATAGACCCAGATTTGCTGGGCTTGGTAGATTCCCAAGGACTTGCATGTCGACATCGGGCTCCGATAGCACAGTGCTCGTAGCTTCACTTCACAAGATTTTTGAGGCCCTGAATCCATTCCGTAATTTGACGAGGTTGCCGTCTGACTTGAGGCTCTGCGAGGTTTTGGGAGGCGACGACACTCCATCCAAACACCCAGGACAAACTCGCTGGCTCCCCCTCAAGACCGACAATAATTCTAGGCAAATGAGATCGGCAAGGGCTGCACAAAACTCTTCACCGCTTTTTCTTGTTGATGCGGTCACTCCCAACTTGCGCAACCGAAAGTGAGACTTTTATTTCTCAGAGGATGCCTTCCCTGCGGCGACGCTCACGACACCTAGCGTGCAAGTGCTTTCAGCTTTGTTCATCCCTATTGGCATTAGGACACCATACATGTCCAAAGCGCGCAATCTATAGGAGTAAAAATAGCAACAAATAGCGATAGGTCATGGCTGTTCATGCCATCCAAATCTGATCTAGGAAGCGTCGCAAAGCTTCACTGACAAGAAAATAAAAGCGCATAGCCTGTTCCTCATTAGCTTTGGTACATCCTCTTCAATTTCTTCATACGAGACGTTCTCACTAGCGGTCTCTCTCTCAAGACGCAGATAGTTTAGCTTCCCAAGCTTGATGATGCTCTTCTGCACTTAATTATGGGTGTGTCTCGATATCTAGTGTCTCTAGTGCCTCAAAGTTACCAAGAGAATCTGGCAGTGAAAAATATTATCGCATCCTCTAAGAGAAAGATATCTTAGGTGAAGAAGCTTCCGATATGCTCAAGGTCATGATCATATATTCCTTCTGCGTCTTCCAAGTCGAGCACTCGCAGAACCTCATCTTGTCGAAATGAAAAATGGCCTCCACTTCCCAAACACCGTTAGGGATCGATTCGACATGTTCACAATGCCCTCGAACTCACTCTTGTCTCCTCCCACCGCCGCTTGTAATAGCAAGGTGACGATCGTTCCTCGGTGTTTAGGCTGCAGACCTTCATCGATCTAAAAACAAGATTTTCTTCCTTTGACTTCGAGATGCCTATATCACGCATGAGATCATGAACTTGGCAAGAGTCGATTCCTTTTGTAATGTGAATTGATTTACGTCTTTGGTAAGATCATGCTCCTTTCTTTGAGTTCCATGAAGTATCCATTCGCTATTTCCTCCGCAGACTTGTCATGAACCTCCTTGAGTAACCCTCTCAGTCCACCGACGCACCAAACGTTTTGGCTAACCTCTTGATCTTCGTGAAAGATGGATGATATAAGAAGCAAGACTTGAGGTGATAAGGTAAACCATTGTAGCTTTTCTCGAGGCAGCTTTTTATGGGCCCAAGCTTTGATTCATCTCCAACTCAAAGACTAATATGTTCATTCAATTTTCTCCACTCCACGACGGTTTTTGGTTGCTTTGCCAAGTAGCCACCTATGGTGACTATTGCAAGGGGAAGTCCACTGCACTTGTTTAGGATCGGTTTAGCTTCTTCAGCCAACTCAGGATATTGCTCATCCAAATCAACAATCTCCTTTAAAAATACCTGAAATTGGTAGAATTTTTCAGTACTTAGAAATTAAATTAGGTAGAAACTAGAAATAAGAATAGAAGTGTAAGCGCGGTGTAATACATGCATAGGTTTACTCTGGCAGGATGCTAGAGAATGAGCGAATATGGACCAATATGTAAGGTTTCCCTCCACAATGCTTCTCCTCTTACCCCTGATCCTATTCATACCCCCAATTGATGCCACTAGCTGTCTTTTCATCGCCACTCCAGTGAGGTCGATTGCGAGCCCATCGCTGCTTGTGCTCCCCTTCCCGATCCATCACCTCAATCCTAGCTTCTACAGGCGCCATCACCATCAATCACCTCCCCAGCCACAAAAAACTAACTGGCTATTCTATTCTTGCTACCGTGCTAGCCTCTGCCGTCACTGGCTTTCCTCTAAGCCATGGTCAGTGAGGCCACTGCGGCAATGACTAATAATTAAAATTTTAAAACTAAACTTATTTCCTATTGTGACCTTCCACATGCGCCATAGCTAAACCAACGTTATCAGAATCTACAAAATAATACTCCCATCAGTCACAAATATATCTTCTTTTGGGCATCAACATGATCCCTAAAATGCATATATTTGACGACTAATTTATATTTAATATATTTATAAAATCCAATGAAATTCTAATGTTATGAAAATACTTTTCGAGACAAATTTACATATATGATTTTCATGTATCTAATCTAAATATTTAAAAATATATCGATAGTCAAAATTTGAAAAGTTTGTCTGCACATATCCGAAAATGACATGTATTTGTGATAGGAGAGAATAGTGTCTTTTTCCAAAGCTTGGCTAAGTTGTAGTACCATGCCTATCATGTAAAATTTCAAATCAAAATGAATGGAGCAAGATATGATGTTACCTTTTTTGTGAAGAGGTCCTTTGCCTCCTTGTCTCCTAGATGAATGAGGTTGTATATGTTTTCTTGTTTTCCTGAACAATGGTTAGTAATACTCTCTGACCTTGTGGTGACTATGATCCGGCTTGTTGTTTCTGTTGTTGGGAAATGCAATACTATAGCGTCCCATTCTACCGTGGATAATACATCATCAAGAATAATCAAATACTTCTTTCCTTCTAAAAGGTCACCAAATATCGTTGATCTCCTTGTTTTGTTTTGTCGCCCATCGACTCATGGCTTCCTTATTTCCAAAAGTTTTGGAACTTAGTTGCATAACTAAGCTCGTAAGGAGCTCCCAATATTGAAAGGACGATGACGGTGACAAAAGCGCGATCTCAAACATGCCATTGATCTCTTGGCTATGGTAGATATCTTTTACCAGAGTGGTTTTGCCAAGACCACCCATTCCCCACACAGATATCACCTCACGTTGTTGGCCTTCTTTTAAAATTAATTTGACAATTTCAGATTTTTCTTTCACTCGCCCAAAGAGCTCAGATTCTCGAAGCAAAGAACCATCGCCTCTATGCCGGTGAGGCTCTTTCCTTCCCTGAGATGTTGCTAAGGTGGGGTTGCGGTTGGGCTAGACTGCTCGCTTGAATCTGCTCCATCTTGAGAACCCTAATTAAACACAATCAAACAATGATTAGAGAGCTAAAATTACGAGGTACCTCCTCATAAAAAATATCAACGTTTATTTATAAAGGACAACTTTGGACTAAAAATTATGTAAGTATGGTAATTTAGTAATTATTCTTAGAGGTAACTCTCTATTTAAATCGTCTCCTTTCACTAACTCACCGACGCCTATGATCTGCCGTGCAACACATCTACTCCCTTTTCTTTCTCCATCGGTGCTCCTCCATAACAGCCACAGCTTCCCTCACCATCCCCTCCTTCATAAGCCCTTCACCAGTGGCGAAGCTAGAGAGAAATAGAGGGGGGTGCGAGCATAAAGGAGTGATGAAAAACATTTACCTAATGAAGAACGTTTGGTTGGGAAAAAGAACATAAATATAGACAAAATACATAATTTGACTTCAAGTCTTTAACATCTTCTGTGATTGAGGCGAGGGTGCAAGCATGTTAATGAGGGGGTGCATATAGGGCCAAAATATGGGGGTAATAACTAATTTTTTTTTTGAGGGGGGTGCATCTGCACCCATTGCCCATTACTGGGCTTCGCCCCTGCCCTTCACAGTCCTTCATTACATAAAATCCGTTGATCCACAATTGAAGGTAGCTTTATCAAGTTACTTGAATTGTGGGCCACTTATGTTGGAGATAACTTAATATCTCTAACTGCTATATCTATTGGTTATATCCATAGTTTGTTATGAGTCAAATCTTCTACAACTAGTACTCTTTGGCTATATAAGCCAACACCTTGTGCTTGTAATCTTGAAGTGAAATAGTGCATTGTTTCCTGTAGTTTTTTCTTATAAGGGTTTTTCCACGTAAAATAGCTAGCTGATTTTGTTAGTTTATGAACTTAGATGGAGGTGGGTAAACACAGCCAAATCCACATTTAAATAATTTCTAATAATGACGTAACCTACAGAACAATTTAATTAGTCGAGTAGGTGAATAATAAGAGCAACAAGAGGCAGCATTCACTGGATGATTTAAGGATTTTGAATATTACCTTGTCGTAGAAAACAAAAAGAGTGTGATCACCAGACAATTGCTTGTGCTCTGGTGCGACGGTGTCTGACCCTACGCATAAGCTTGCGACATCAACTTGCTGCGTGGACACTACGATTCGGCTCCTGCTCGCTGATCGAAGCATGTTTTATCGATTCCACTCTTCGATGGATGACAGATCATTCAAGACAATCGTAAGTCTTGTCATTCACATATCTCTTGAACGATCACCAAATCAACTTCCTTCATCGTCCCCATCCTCCGCAGATCTTGGGCCCCGGAGTTGCTTCGATGGAATTTTGAAGAGAGTTTACGTCTGTTCGACAATGCATCGCGAAACTCTGTTGGATTAAAAGGATGCATCAACCCGACCCAGCGCCGCATTCGAACTTCTTACGGATCTTGATATAAATCAGAGGCCCTATTGACGACGGACCTCTCCCGAGATCAACACTTGTTCCCACACCGCGATCACTCTAAGGTCTTCGTCCTTCGTGGTTGATCAGTCCAACGAGGTCCACTTTTGCTTTGTCCATCTGCCGCCTTTGCTTGGTCGCCGCCAAACATCGTTGCACCGGTGATCTTCGACTTCCCAACGGCGGTCAGAGGCTCGAGCCGAGCCCTTGATGAGGCGATAGCGCAGGTTCCTCCGGCTGACATCCTCAACCTTGGCTCTGAGCTCCTTCATCTGCTCGCCACACGGCGACGCCAAGCAGCGGCGAGGATATGCCACCAAGATTGCTTCTCAAGACGGATGGCGAAATCCTGGAGGAAGTCCTCGACGTCGTAGGCCACGTCGCGGACTTGCTTCACCCAGATCTTGACCACCCTGTCGTCGTCTCGCTCGTCGTGCGCGGCCAGCAGGAAAGACTGCATCATCTCGAGCTCGTCCCTGATGAAGGCGTGATCACGCTGGACGCCGAGCTGCAGGGCCAGCTCCTCCGCAATGGCGGATTTGGCGTAGCTAAGCGCTTCATCCAGCACGGACCTGCCCACGCTCAGCACCGTCGCCTCCATTCCTCTACGTACGATGGTTTCCTAGCTTGGTTCGATGGGTCTCACAGTGCTGGTGCGCGATCTAAATAAAGAAGCCTGTGATGGTGCCTTGCACCGTACGTGTTGTATCGTTGCTGCATTTTTGTACCTTGTTTTTTTCTGTGCGGAGTGTTCAATTTCCTTGGCTGCATGCTGGGTGACGCGCGGTTGCAGATCTGTAGTGCATTCAATTTCCGAAGATAGAGTTTCGTGGTCTTACCCATCTTGTAGATAGATATCGACAGTTTGCTCTGATTCAATTTGGATCTTGTAGATAGAGTTTGGTGGTCTTACCCATCTTGTAGATAGATATCGTCAGTTTGCTCTGATTCCGCGCTCGCATGCATGCAGATGCTGCGTATTCGGCCCATCAACTCAGTCACATACGTACTTTGTTTTTTCTGTGCGGAGTGTTCAATTTCCTTGGATGCATGCTGGGTGAAGGTTGCAGATCTGTAGTGCATTCAATTTCCGAAGATAGAGTTTGGTGGTCACTCTTAGGCTATTCACATTGCATTGTATCTTATCACAATATCTAAAACTGTCATGTCATATGATATTAGGGCACTCCCAATGGGCCATGTAAGCGGTGTCTATACTGTGCCATGTAAGCAAAAAGCTGAGTTGTACGTTCATTAAAAGAAGACAGAGAAAAAAGCGATGTCTCATGCAAGACATGGTTTCTTTGGTTCGACCAAGAAAATTAGATACCGAAAATATACCATTGGGGCTCTGTTTGGTTTCTAGTGGCATGCAGGATCTTATAACATGTATAATAAATGATATTGGATTACTAAAACATACACACTACCTATTGGGAGTTTGCTATGGACATCACATAATAAATGATCTCTCTCTCCTCTAGACATTGCTATAGACATCATCCATTGGGAGTGCCTTTATAGAAGATACAACTATCCCAATGCATGGTATCATGGATTGTTTTTTAGTCCCCACAAGATAATTAAATGCTAGATGTGTATGAGAGTATGAATTGTGGACCACTAAGGTGATTCAAGTTTCAATGTCTATGATTTCGTGCTCAAGTGGTATCTTTCTCAAGATACAGCTTTCTTCTCTCCCCTCTCTCTTGCCACATCATCAAAAATACTTATGTAACATGCATTAAATGAATATATTATCATATACTGGAAATAGCCTTACCCATCTTGTAGATAGAGTTTGCTCTGATTCCGCTTTCGCATGCATGCATGCAGATGCTGCCAATTCGGCCCATCAACTTTGACCGAAAGCTACTCACATACGTACGTACCTGATGAGGGATGCATCTTCAATGCCACGTGGGCGTCCGATCGAATTCGGCATCTTCAACTTGACCGAAAGCTACTCACGCAGGTAAGCGACAAATACAAGGGATTGAGTTGCGTGCGTATGCATCCAATTCGATATCTTTGTACTGATTTAATCACTAATATTCTAGAGATCATATTACGATCCGTTTGAACCTCCGCGCTTCTTACAATGAACCCTCCTAAATAAATCTGATATTGGATAGGTTACGCATAGAAAAAAATTAGCGACACACAAGGCCCACACGTCATAGTCATAGTCTTGATTCAGGGAATTTTGTATGCCACATGCTGCTCTTGCGACTTGTACTTACGAGCCGCTGAATTTTTATTATTATTTTTATCATTATTCTATTTAATGAATTTTGCGTAAAAAATTCATCAAACAGAGTCATGCAAAGTCCAGAAGTAATTAACTAACGTCTAACTGTTTAAGGGCTACAGTGTTGTGGTATGCCCAAGTGCTATATACTGTGAATTGTTATTGGTAAACCAGTAGTTATTAGTAAACCAGTAGTACATGAATCTTGGACTCAGCCGGCCGTTGTGCCCATCATGAAAAGGCTGAGGAAGATGGAGATGATATACGGTTGCGTCGGGCTGTATCCCTGCGAGAAGTCAAAACTACTAGATGAGTGACTGTGATGTACCACGTTGAGATTGTTGCTCCCTCGCACTAACAAATCAAGAAAACGCGCATTTGAGCAAACCGAGAAATACCCAAAAAAAGGTTTAGTGACAGGTAAAGTCGAACCCACAATCAAGTGAATAGAAGGCAGCGCCTTATCCTCTCGACGCAATTTATCATTTATTTAAGGTTCTTTCACGAAGGGTTTGTGATTTTGCTGAACCAGAAGGTTTCTTTCATAAAAAAACTCTCGACGCAATTTATCATTTATTTAAGGTTCTTTCACGAAGGGTTTGTGATTTTGCTGAACCAGAAGGTTTCTTTCATAAAAAAGGTTGAAAGGATCTAAACGTAATTATCCTTTTTTAAGGCTTTCATGGAGCGAGGACATGTGAGAAGATGCAGAAGCGTGGCGGCATGCCACGTCAGTTACCTTAACTTTGAAGGTATTATTGAAAAATATCAGTAATAATAAGCTGTACACGCTGTAGTTATGTACCTTGTACAAACTACTCCTATAAAGTCTATTAATATCATACATCAAATACATTGGCGTTGGCAATGTGCAGGCGTTCATGTGGTACATACCTTAGAATTGGTTGACTAAGAAGGGCTCAAGTACATTAGTTAATAAAATAACACACCATTTGTACAATTTGGTCTGGGGTTCATGTGGTACATACTTAGAATTGGTTGACTAAGGACTCAAGTTCATGTGGTTTAGTTTCTTGGGTTCTTTTCGGTGCTTTAGTTAGTTTTTCAGTGGGGTTTTCCTGTTATTGTCTATAGTGTGGTGTTGTGAGATTTTTTTTCCCGGTTTTTTCCTTAAAAAACTGGATGTAATTCTCTATTTTTCTTTTATATAAAATTTGCAGCAACTCTCTTGCTGCTCTTTCGAATAAAAACTAAGGACTCAAGTACATTAGTTAATAGAATGACACTCCATTTGTACAATTTGGCCGGATTTCGTTTTTTTAGAACTCAGGAGGTGATGCCATAGTGATTCGAGGTACAATTTCATCATAGATAAAGTTATGTAATGTCCGCCATGTTACATAATATAAATAGCTGCAAATAAACAGAATTCACATTCCTCTGCTTCATGTGGTTTTGTTTTCCAGAACACACTTTGCACAACTCTGCCAACAAGTACACTTTGCAATGGATATATGTTCTCTTCTCAATGTTGTTATTACACTGACAGCGTAGACATGGCAAAGGCAAGAAGAACATTGTTTTTTGTAAAAAGAAAGGTGCATAAATTCTAACGCCATCGCATCCTTGCAAGGGAAGTGTGAACTGATTTTTACTGGTGAAGCAACTAACAACGTTAATACATACCACACACAAGTCACAACCGATTCAAACTCGGTCATTTAGGGTGCGTTTGGTTCACTGTACCAGGGTAAATAGAATGGAATGGTACAGGATAAATATTGATATATACATTTGGTTGACTGTACGGAACCATCTCATCCAAAATGAAATGGTACAGATTCTCAGAATATTCCCCCAATATTCCGTACCAACGCGTTCGCCCAATTTCGCCGAACCATTCGGTCCCGAACCTCCTCGCGTTCTCGTCTCCAACTCCCCGCGTTCCTCGTCTCGGGTCGCCGCTCCCACCACCTCACAGCGCCGCTCTCGCCACCTCACGCCGCCGTCGCCCCTAGCACAACTCCTAGCACCTCCCAGCCCCCGCCCCGCGCCCATCACCCCAAGCCTCGGCCCGCCCCGCTCCCCTCGGCCAACCGTACGGAGACGCCACCAACCAAACCCTAGCCATCCGCCCGTCCGCGCGAGCTCCCACGCCGAGCCGCAAGAGCCTCCTCCTGCTGCTCCTTCCTCCGCTGCTCGGATCCAGTAACGTCTCTCTCTCTCTCCTCCCTCCCTTCCCCCTTCGAATTGGCTAGTCCTCCTCTTTTGCCGGGGAACCGCGTGGGTATTGCGCCGGTGGATTGGCTTTGGTGGTCGAAATTTGTACAATTAGGTTCCTTTCTTGCGTTTCATTATATTTGGAGGTCCTGTGTCAGGTTTAGCTGCCGAGTACCCTAATCCTAGGGTTGGACTAAGGATCACCATGCTTGCTGATTACCTTGTCTCTGATTACCTTGCGGTCCTTGCGGATCACCATGCCTGCTGATAAATTTGCTCTTCCTTAACTGAGCTTAGTCGTAGAGATTTGGATTGAATATCTCTGATTCTTTGTTGTTCGTTCGTCCACTTCAGTTAATTGAATCGAAACCATTTAATGGTACAGTACAATTTAGTATACTTAAGTAGTCGTCCTGATACAGTTTATTGAATCGAAACCATTTCAGTCTTCCATTTGGACGGCAAGAAACATGCAGGACATGCAAACTGTGCCATGGCATCCGGGAAATGGAGTTCTTCCCCCTAAAGTCATTGGGGCATATACATAAGATCACATCAACTTACTATTAGTATATATAAATCAGTTTTATCTTATTTAGAAGAGTGAGAAAAGAGGAGAGAGAAGAGAATATGCTTTTATTTAGTAGCCAACATCACACGGAAAAATAGGTGCTATCGCCGGCTAAAAGCCGGTGTTGGCTGTTAGTATTGAAGTTAGTATTTTGCTAATAACCACAAAGATGAAGTATAGAAAGAGGAAATTCACAGCAATCAAGCAGTAGTCCTCGACTTCCGTGCTCAGTCCACCTTTAAAATGGATTGCTTTGGATTCTTATCAAGCTGGGCTCGAACGTGGTCGATGAATTTGTCTTGCTTGAGCTTTGCTTCCTTTCTGGCTTCCTCGTGCCTTTCTTCCGGAGTCATGGAATTCCTTGCAAACCGCACATTGAGCCAGACTTCCTTGATGCTTGGGAGAAATTCTAGCCCAGAAAAGTCAATTTCATTTTGTCTAACAGAATCCCAGACATGCAGCAGCTCAAGTTTGGGCATTGCTCCTTGGTCAAACTTTACCGATTTGATGTCCCGCAATTCAAGATGGAGCATCACAAGGCTTCTGAAACCCTTGTTGGGGAAACGGAGGACTTCACCCTGGAACGACTTACTCCACATACCCAGATTGGCCAGGTTTGGTAGATTCCCAAGGACTTGCATGGCGACATCGTGCTTCGATAGCCTGGTGCTCCGTAGCTTCAGCTTCACGAGATTTTTGAGGCTCTGGATCCATTTCGGCAATTTGACGAGGTTGCCATACAGCTTGAGGCTCTGCAGTTTTTTGGGAGGCGGCGACACTCCATCCAAACAGCCAGACAAACCTGGCTCCCCCTCTGACCGCACTGACAATGATTCCAGGCGGCTGAGACCGGCAAGGGCTGCACAAAACTCTTCACCGTTGTTCTTGTTGATGCCGGTCACTCCCAACTTGCGCAACCGGGTGAGCCTCTTCATGTCTTGTAGGACAGCTTTCCCCAGTGCGACATTCACGACACCCAGCGTGTGAAGGGCTTTCAGTTTGTTCATCCCTCTTGGCACTAGGACACCATGCGTATCCAGGCGCATCGCAACAGCGGGGAATAAAACATAGCAACACATAGCGCATATGTCATGGCTGCTCATGCCATGAAGATCCAAAACCGGAGCTGCGGAACAATAGGCGCAAAGCATCACTGACCCGAGAGTCAAAAGGCATAGCCTGTTTCTCATTAGCTTTGGTGCATCCTCTGCAATTTCTTCATATGAGACATCCTCACCTGCCGGTCTGTTGCCCGCTCGCAGATAGTTTAGCTTCTGAAGCTTGATGATGCTCTTCGGCAACTTAATTATGTGTGTGTCTCTGACATCTAGTGTCTCCAATTGCCTTAGGTTACCAAGAGAATCTGGCAGGTGATATATATGACCACATCCTCTTAGAGAAAGGTATCTTAGGTGAAGAAGCTTCCAGATGTGCTCAAGGTGATGATCAAATATTTCTTCCAAGATCTTCCAAGTCAAGCACTCGCAGCAACCTCATCTTGTTAGAAATGAAAAATGGCCTCCACTTCCCAAACACTGTTAGGGATCGAATTCGAGACATGTCCACCATGTCCTCGAACTCACTCTTGTCTCCCTCCGTTCTTTGCTTGTAATAGCAAGGTGACGTATCGTGCCCTGGGTGTTTAGGATGCAACCTTCATCCAGTCTAAAAACAAGATTTTCCTCCTTTGACTTTGAGATGCCTATATCACGCATGCGATCGTGAACTTGGCAAGAGTCGATTCCTTTTCTACTATGAATTGACTTCTGAGCTGGTAGGATCATGCTCCTGTCCATGAGTTCTATGAAGTAGCTATCTGCTATTTCCACTGCAGACTTGTCACGGACCTCCCTTGAGTAACCCTCTGCGGTCCACCGATGCACCAGACGTTTCCGACTAACCTTCTGATCTTCAGGAAAAATTGACAGATATAAGAAGGAAGACTTGAGGTGATACGGTAAACCATTATAGCTTTTCTCAAGGACAGTTTTTATGGGCTCAAGCTGTGGATTCATCTCCAACTCAGCACGAATATGGTCATTCAATTTTCTCCACTCCACAACAGTTTTTGGTTGATTTGCCAAGTAGCCACCTATGGTGATTATTGCAAGGGGAAGTCCACTACACTTGTTTAGAATCGGTTTTGCTTCTTCAGCTAGCTCAGGATATTGCTCATCCAAATCAACAATCTCCTTTATAAATACCTGAAATTGGTACAATCCCAAGTTATTTAATACCGGAAGAAATAGGTACACTTTAAATTATTCATTACTCAAAAAATAAATTAGGAAGACACTAGTCCTTTTAATTATTTATTAGAGTGACTATGATAGAATGCCATTTACCCGCCCTTTGGGGTAAGGTCATATTATATTGGTTGGGACAGAAGAAATGTAATACATAAGCTCCTATAATATTGTAGCATTACGTTTGGCTCCCTTTTGCTATTGCACATTTCATGCACGTGGAATTTGCAAGTTTGTATACAAGGTCAAGCAATCAAATGACTGTTGATGTTCCCTTAAAAGAATGACAGTGGATGTTATTCTTCTGTTGTTGTGGATCTGTGTTGTTGGTAACACTACCAGAAAAAAGCACATCAGTGACGGTTCATAACTGCTATTAGTGGCAGTTTTCGAACCGCCATTAATATAGTGCTACTGATAATCGGAGATTATCAGTGACGGTTCTTAGCTAGAACCGCCACTAATAATATTATCAGTGACAGTTCTAGCCAAAAACCGTCACTAATAATGTGATTATTAGTGGCGGTTTTTGGCTAGAACCGTCACTGATAATATTATCAGTGGCGGTTCTAGCCAAGAACAACCACTGATAATGTTATCATTAGTGTTTTTGTTGCCTAGGGGTTGTTTGGTTGCCTAGTTTCACGCGGTCAGACTCGCGGGAGCTAGGGAACCAGTATTTGGTTGCTCGTTGTATTGCGTGAGCCTGCACCCACGCATGCAAGATGGCTGTTTGGTTGCCTACGTGCGGTGCAGATGCCAGGCCAGCACGATGCACAAAGCACTCGCAGCCAGACTCGTGAGAAACGAGCTCTATGATCTGCTTCCTGAGCTAGGCGGTGCGGTCGGCTCCATGGCTAGGCTTGTGCGAGACGGCAACTAAACTGCCCCTAGATCAGCTTGACCAACAAAAAGAGGGGCCCACGTGTGTAGTTGCCAGGTTGGATCATATGCGTCGTAACGCATATGCGATGAATAGCTATTTTGTAATGTTTGTTGTTCAGAATGATAGCAACTATGGGTTAATCAGTATATATGAAGTGAGAACGAAAGTATAAATAGGGTGCTATGCATCTATAGATCTGCTTAAAATTGGGTTGGACACTAAATGAATTTTGAGCCAAGGTGTTACACTTCCCTCCACATTGCTTCTTCCCTGACCCCTAATCCTATCCGGACCCCAACCGATGCCGCCACCTAGAACATCACTGCTCCAATGAGGCCCATTGCTAAGCCATCACCGTCAGTGTTCCCCTTCCTGATCCATACCTCCAACCTAGCCTTTGTTGTCACCATCACCATTTATTCAAAAATTGGATGGCATGTACAAATCATGCCATTGCAGTGGCATTTTTTGTACATACTATCCAATTTCCAAATTGAACAGTGGCAAATATCCAATTATTTCTTTATTATTATTATTCAACTATTCTGTTCTTGCTATCCCGCTAACCTCATTGTCCACTACCCTCCTCAAGCCTATGGTCGATGAGGCCACTGTAGCCACCTCAAACCCTAACCATCACCGTGTAAAGAGGCTAGAAAATTTGGCCTATTTGTTTGGAAAAAATCATATGACTGATAACTAAAAAATTAAAAGTAAACTTTTTTCCCTTTGTGACCTACCACATGGTTTAGCCAAACTGTATGTTATTAGAACCTACAAAATAACAGTACCTCTTTCCAAAGCTTGGCTAAGTAGTAGTACTGTGCCTATAATGTAATTTCAAATGAAACAAATGGAGCATGAAATACTATATTACCTTTTTCGTAAAGAGGTCCTTTGCGTCCTTGTCTCCTAGATGATTGAGTTTGTATATGTTTTCTTGTTTCCCTGAACAATGGTTAGCAATACTCTCTTGCCTTGTGGTGACTATGATCCGACTTCCTGTTTCCGTTGTTGGGAAATGTGATACTATATCATTCCATTCTTTCTTGGATGATACATCATCGAGAACAATCAAATACTTCTTTCCTTCTAAAAGGTTAGCCAACGACTGTTGATCTTCTTGTTTTGTTTTGCCACCCATCAAACCCATGGCTTCCTTGTTTCCAGAAGTTTTTGAACCTAGTTGCATAACCAAGCTGGTAAGCAACTCCTCAAGATTGAAAGGACGCATGACTGTGACACAAGCGCGCTTCTCGAAATTGCTTCCAAGCTTGTGATACACATCTCTGACTAGAGTGGTTTTCCCAAGACCACCCATTCCCCACACGGATATCACCTGTAGTTGTTGGCTACCTTTTGAAATTAGTTTGGTAATTTCAGCTTTTTCATCCACTCGCCCGATGAGCTCAGATTCCTTTTAAGCAGCTACCGTCGTCTCTATGTGAGTGGGGCTCTTTCCTTCTGCAGAGCTAGACCCTGGCTCCATCGAATCAGTTCCATCTTCAAAATCCTAGGCACAAGAAAACAATGATTAATTAGTGATGTCTTCTCTCCCAGGGCAATGTTTACTCTGTTCTAAATCTTGTAAAAGTTTAAATGATAATTTTCATTCTAAAGAAACGAGAATGTCTGGCAAACTATTTAATTTTCATATGATTTGCGGCCCTTAAGAGTTATGATTCAGAACACCATATTGGTCAATCAATTAGAAGATTTAAATCAGTTAATTTGGTAGGGACAAAATTATTATAAATAGAATCTAAGTATATGGGGAAATATCATATAGGTGCATATGCACTTATTTACACACTTGCACATTTTAAAAAATCCTCCAAAAATCGATGGATAAAGATTAGAGCATGCAAACGTGCAAACTTTAGCTCAAAACTATTATCATATGGCATGCTCCAAAAGACAAGCAAATTTTGTACACATTGAAGTTGGTTCTCCTTGTCTTTCTACAATGTGCAGAAGATCATATTTCTAACAAATTTTGCAAGTGTACGTATTCTAATTTGCCGAACATTCATGAATTTGGGGAATTTTTTTGAAGTGAACAAGGTGTAAAAAAGGGTGCGTATCGTGTATGCAAATATTCTTGAACCACAGCAGGAACCACCTTTTTGGTGGGATGGTGGAGTTGTGGGCGGGTAGGGCTAATAAACTAGGGGGCATATCCAGTGCAATCAAGACTTTCGTGCAATCACCATGCAATCCAACTAAGAAAAATTTTAAAAAATTCTGAAAAAAATCATGGATGTACATATCATCTTACCCCATCTACATATAAAATTTCATGATCAAATTCGTCCTATGCTAGAAGTTACAAAAAAGACAAATTTGGGGTCCATTTAAACTATTCAAGTTTGTCATAAATTTGTCTTTTTATTACTCTTAACATAGGACGAATTTGATCATAAAATTTTATATGTAGATGAGGTAAGATGATATGTACATCCATGATTTTTTTCAGAATTTTTTGAAACTTTTCTTAGTTGGATTGCACGATGATTGCACGAAAATCCTGATTGCACTGGATATGCCCCCAATAAACTATGTGTAGCTATCTGTTGGCACTCATTTTATATGCTTTACTCACCCCATATTGTTGTCTTTTTCCTCAGTTTTTTTTGCTAAATTATGCCACTTGGTAAATAAGCCTAACAAAAATAAAAAAATATTTTGTATTCTATCTGTTTCGTAGGAATTTAGCTAAAAAGAGTAGATAAAGGGCTTCCTTTAGAAAACATGGAAAAATGGACTTCATCAAATGACAAAGTGGAGGTCACCATGATGTCCTCCTCATCAAGCCAATCGAAACCCTTATATTATTTGCCTAAATTGAATATCAGATGCGAAAATTACGAATCTCGGAAAGTTGGCACATGCCCAGTGCACAAAGTGCGGCGCCGCACTCAGACACCCAAGTTTCTATTTTTGATGTTTTAATTATTTTCTCTTGGTTAAGTTTTGTCTCACTGGGTTATCTCAATTGAAAGTTTTTAATGCGACATGTTCAATGGTAAGAATGCAAGCTATGTAATTTGTTCTTCTTAACTTTTTTCCCATTGGGTTTTTAGATGGAATTTTTAAGAGGCATGAGCATAGCTTTAACAGAGTGTTGATCAAGGGGGAGTGTACATCGGCCAGTTCGGAGGGTCTGATTATGTGTGGACACTTTACCTAAACCAAATGCTTATTAGGAGGTAGGCGGTCCACAAGACCCATTAGCATAGTCAGTCATATTATTTATTTATCATCAAGGGAGACCTCCCACACTGTATATGGGGACATGAGGCTTGTTGTACACAACATTCCCTACGGGCAAAAGCAATAATGTTATGAGAAGGGCTGCAACTATATTTTTGTGTTCTTGTCTACCCTTTTATACTTATAAGTTGAGAGCTTTGATCATCTGTAATGCAACCTCGATGATACAACAATTATTTCAAGATGACTTTTTGACATTTCTTTCTTACATACCCTTTTCCTTAAATATACCATCAACAACTTTTTTTTTTTTACTCCTCCAACCAAATCGAACTACTAATGTCATTAACTACAAGGTGCTTATTGGAGTAAAATCAGAAACTAGGGGTTGACTAACAATTGAGAAAGTGGTTTGCTCAGCAAAATTACTTGGAGGCTAGTTCCAAGCTGAAATGTTGATTCTAAATTATTATAAAAATGAAATTTGGTTTATATTTGAAGGGAGATATTTCCTTTACTTCCACTAAGTACGAGCAAAGAGATTTTTTTTTATCATCCTTGGAATGAACCAAGCCATCTATAGAGTTAGCTCCAAGATGTACCAAGAGTTTAATAGATGAAGGTAATAAGAGGTATTAAGAACTTAAGGATAATTCGATGGAGATGTATTGGTATGTCCTAAAGATAGTAAAAACTCTCATGAGCAAAACATGATCCTGACTAGTGGGTTAGATGATACGCAGACCTGCGAATTCTAGAAAGAAAGGATACTAATTGTTTTGCTCCTCTCCTGTTCCTGTTGTTGTACATTAGTTCCTATGTATATAACGACATTATTCAAACAGCAATTTAATTAGACGAGAAGTTGAACTAGAAGAGCAACAAAAGGCAGAATTCACTTGTTGATTTCAGGATTTCTTTTTCTTCTCAGGGATGATTTCAGGACTTTGAGTGTTACCTTGTCGTAGAAAGCATAAAGAATATGATCAGCAGACAATTGCTTGTGCTCTGGTGCTACAGTCTCCGTCCCTACGCATAAGCTTGCAACTTCTACTTGCTGTGTGGATGCTATGATTCGGCTCCCTTTCTTGTTGGTTGGGAAGCATGTTTTAATCCGTTTCCACTCTTCAATGGATGATAGATCATTCAGGACAATCAGGTAACTCTTGTCATTCACATATCTCTTGAACGCATCAGCCAAATCGACTTCCTTCATCGTCCCCAGCCTCCGCAGATCTTGGGCCCCCGGAGTTGCTTCGCTGGCTTCTTGAAGAGAATTTACATAGAGTTGCCTGACAATGCTTTGCAGAAACTCTGTTGGATTGAAAGGATGCATCAACCCGACCCAGGCGCGGCATTCGAACTTCTTACGGATCCTGGTATCATCGTAGGCCCTTTTGATAACGGACCTCTCCCCGAGATCTACACTTGTTCCCCACACCGCGATTACTCTAAGATCTTCGTCCTTACTGTTGATCAGTCGAATGAGATCAACTTTTGCTTTGTCATCCTGCTGCCTTACTTCATCGAAACCAGACATTGTTGCACCGGCAGCGCTGGACTGCCCAGCGGCGGCGGTAGCCTTGGAGCCAGAGCCCTTGATGAGTCGGTAGCGCACGTTCCTCTGGCTGACATCCTCCACCTTGGCTCTGAGCTCCTTCATCTTCTTGGCCACCCGGCGCCGGTCCTGCATCGTGAGTGGGATGCGCCACCAAGATGGCTTCCCCAGACTGACGGCGAAATCCTGGAGGCAGTCCTCGACGTCGAGGCCACGTCGCGGACTTGCTTCACCCAGGTCTTAACCACCATGTTGTCGTCTCGCTCCTCGTCGGCTG
Organism: Guadua angustifolia; assembly: GCA_036346375.1. Classification (NCBI taxonomy): domain Eukaryota; kingdom Viridiplantae; phylum Streptophyta; class Magnoliopsida; order Poales; family Poaceae; genus Guadua; species Guadua angustifolia. The sequence goes on from CM070514.1 coordinate 39,897,012, forward strand.
CCATCAGGAAAGACTGCATCATCTCGAGCTCGTCCCTGATGAAGACCTGATCACGTTGGACGCCAAGCTGCAAGGCCACTTCCTCCGCGAGGGCGGATTTGGCGTAGCCAAGTGCTCCATTCAGCACGGACTTGCCAACACTCAGTACCGTCGATTCCATCAGCACCTTCTCTCTCCCCACGCACACACTGTGGCTTGTGAACAGTATATGTGGATCAAGTGGTTGAGGAAGCTGTGGAAGCGCAATGTGCAGCGAACGGAATGATCATCTGTACAAATATGTTGCAGGCAAAGGTCTTTGGAAGATACCCAACTTGCTGTTTTGGTGTACATCAAGCCAAGCAAGAGAAGATACTTTGGCACGCAGGTGATAGATAATCCATTCTTATCTGCAGCTTGCAGGTGACGAGAAGAACAAAGATGCATCCTGTTAGCTTGCTAGCACACTCCAAGGATGGATGCCAAAGGCATGCATTTCTTTGAGCTGGTATGTCAGTTCTAGCCCATGCCACATCATCCTCCTATTAAAGCCTGCAAAGTTCACGCAACGAGAGCCGATCCAGGTGTCCCCTCAGCCCATTTTGCGAAAAACCCCCTATGTTTCTTCAAATTACGATAGGTCCCTGCAAATTACGAATAGATCCTTCGTAATTTTTTGTGAGAGAAAGATTTCCTTTTCGAAATCGCGTTTGGGTCCCTCGTGCGCCGTTTTACGGAAAAAAAACTCTCGTTAAATTCAAATTACGAACAAGCTTTTCTAATTTTTCAAAATAGCGGATAGGTCCAAAAACGTAACATTCAGGTCCTTACTCTTTACGTCTAGGTCCTTTCTCCGTTTTTCTCAGGAAAAAATGTTTTCGTCACCAGAAAAATGTGTTCAGCTCTATCTCTAGACTTTTTCTCTCCGTTCTTTTCGGGAAAAATATTTTCGTGCTCCGTTTTTCCCAAAAAAAATGTTTTCGTCGTCCGTTTTTCCTCGTTTTTCAAAAAAAAAATCGTGGTCCGTTTTTCCTCCGAGAAAAACACAAATTTGTTTTTCGTTCACGTGCGCGGCGTGCGCCGCGCTTAGTCCTTTCCCCATTTTTTCCGAAAAAAATGTTTTTGTGCTCCGTTTTTCCCGGAAAAAATGTTTTCGTGGTCCGTTTTTCCTCGCTTTTCCAAAAAAAAAATTTTGTGGTCCGTTTTTTCTCTGAGAAAAACACAAATTTGTTTTTCATTCACGCGTGCAGCAAAATTTGTTTTCGTGATCCTTTTTCTCCGAAAAAAACATAAATTTGTTTTTCATTCCGCCAGGCGGCTTGTAGCGCTTATTGTCCTAGTAAATATTATATATTCAGCATTCAATGCACGGTTAACGAGATCCTTTTTTAATTCTGGGGGCTTACTAGCAACAGAGCCAGCCAAACATGGCCATGGCTTTCTTACTTTCTTAGAACACTAACCTAAAGGTTTCGTGTTAATACCCCGAGTCCTACCAGCACGTTGTTTTTTGAGCATAAACAACGAGGAGACCCACTGAAATATATTAGCCAGAAATAAAAGCGGGGTACAAAGCCGGTGAGAAACCGGCCAAAGAAAAGAAAATTAAACTAACCTATGGCTCCAAGCAAGGAAAGCATTACAAAGGATAACAGGGAGCCTAAACGATTAAAAACGAAACTCAGAAGAACACCAGGCCTTCCAAACTAAAAAACTCGCAGGGATAGCTCTAAAGATTTTGTCATTCCGCTGCTTCCAAAGCCCCCATGAAGCAATCATAAAGGCTTCCATGAAGAAAGGCGAATGATTGTTGGAGGATAATCTGAGGAAGATGTCATCAGTCAGGTTCCAAGAAATTTGAAGAGCATTCCAACACTGCCTGCTGAAACGGCAATCAAAAAATAAGTGGTCACGAGATTCTTCGACGCTCTCATTACAAAGCACGCAGTTGTAATCAGAAGCAGTAATAGGGCAATTCTTCCTGCGAAGCATTTGTCTGGTGTTGAGGCGGTCTAAGCAAAGAAGCCAAGAGAAAACTTTAAGCTTGGAGGTGCATTTAGCTTTCCAGATCCAGATAAATGGCTCTGGCACCGCGATCTGCTTGAAGACCATCTTGTAGAAAGAGCTAGGATTGTAGTCATGAGAATTCCAAATATAAGACCAAACATCATTACTGACATTTAAAAGGTCATCAGACTGAATAAGGATGTAAAGCTATTGGAGTTCCTGGAAAGCCTGATCAGACATAGGTAAGTGAAAGTTGACGGAGATAGCCGGATTGTGCACAAAGTCAGCCACTCTGCAATATTCGTTTTTGACATAGGAGTAAAGATGCGCAAACTGATATCTGAGGTGCTTATTGTTCCAAACGTCGTCCCAAAAGAGAGCAGTATCACCTTTCCCCACTTGACAACGGGCAATCCCCCGGTATTGATCAAGAAGCAAGAGCACATCCTTCCACCAAAAGGAACCTCTCTTAACAGATGCCTGAGGGAGATACAAGGGGTAATAAGCCTCCCAGACCAAACGAACCCAAGAAATGTCTTTTTTGTTAAAAAACTTGTGAAGGAACTTAATGAGTAGAGCAGAATTATGAGTTGACAGATTAATAACCCCCAGGCCCCCTTTAAGCTTCGGTTTGCAGACCAAATCCCACTTGACGAGGGACTTACTTCTCCCATTAATCTCATTCTTACCCCAGAGACAGATCCTCCTAGCAGTGTCAATATGGCGAATAACCGCGATAGGAATCCGGAGAGTGCACATAGCATAGGTAGACATCGAGGAGACCACCGAGTTCACGAGCTGGAGCCTGCCACCAAAGGAAAGAAGGGAAGAGAAAGAGGACACTCTTCGCCTGATTCTGTTGACCATGGGTTCGAAGTCTTTGATGAGAGGCCTAGAGGACCCCATAGGGAGCCCAAGGTAGGCGAAGGGGAAGGACTGCTCCTTACAACCAAATAAACCGGCGAGAGGTTCCAGCTCAGCTTGAGTCAGATTAATGGGGAGCATACAGGACTTAGAGTAGTTGATGCTGAGGCCCGAAGCTGCCGAGAAAGTCTGCAGGAGCCCTTTCAAAATAAAGAGTTCTTTCTGGTCAGCTTTGGCAAAGATAATAGTGTCATCAGCATATTGGATAACGGGGAAATCCGATTGGGAGTCCGAGGACAGAGGCAGTGAAAGGATACCAAACAAGTTTGACCTTTGTTTAGGATGTCTCAGTAAGCAAATCGTGGCAATAGCAAAAAGGAGCGGTGAAATGGGGTCACCTTGTCTGACCCCCCTTTTGCAAAAAAAAAAGAGTGTCCCGGAATCCCATTCAGAAGCACCGATGTCGAGGCCGAACCAAGGATCTCAGCAATCCAGGAAAGCCATTGATTCGGGAAACCTAAAGCAGATAACATGGCTATGATCGTAGAATGCTCAATGGTGTCAAAAGCTTTGGCAAAGTCAATCTTGATGAGCATAATTTTCCTTTTAGAGTATTGACAAAGATGAATATATTCAAAAGTCCACGCAAGGCAGTCCTGAATAGACCTTCCCTTAATGAAGTCGTATTGGTTTCTATGCACAATAGCAGTGATGACAGAATTGAGCCTGGAGGCTAGAAGCTTAGTGACCAGCTTGACACTCAGGTTAAGTAACGAAATTGGCCTAAAGTCATTGGGAGTAGAGGGGTTATCCAATTTGGGAACCAGGACAATGAACGATTGATTAATGGGAGCAAGGGAAATGGTCCCATCATAGAAGCTGAAGCAAAGATTATAGAAGTCCTCTTTGATTATAGGCCAACACATCTTGAAGAACTTCCCATTGACTACCAGCACGTTGTTGGGATATGAAACCCAGAACAAATTGAGTTCTCCAAAATAGTGCATTATATGTGTCCTTCATTTTTTTTCCCTATTGGAGGGCAATATGACCTGCATTTTGTTGAGTTCGGAACACCCTTCTCTGTGCATTGTCATGAATCTTGCTGTGTTTCTTTCAGTTCCTATACTGCAGGCAGAATTACAGGCCAGGCTGCTCCCTTGTCTTTCGCCAAAGTTTACTAAGTAAAGCAATGGTGCTGGTCCGATTAGAGGGCAAAAAAGTGCATTATCATGGATCTTACTATGTTTCTTTTAGGTTTTATACAGCAGAGAGAACATGTTGCAAGCCACGCTGCTTTCTTGTATTTCGCCAAAGTTAAAAAACTAAAGCAAAGGACTGCTTCTATGCATTTTTCTCTTAATACAAGTTGTACAAATCTTGAAGCAAACGAAAGAATAAGTAATTAGCATCCACCCTGCATTCATGCTTTAATAGCTCATTAAGCTCGATAGACTGCCCTGCCAAGAAGGCGCTGCACGAGGTGTTTGACAAAAAGATTGACGATGTGACTGAACCGTTGTGGCAACAAGTGCGCTCCTTTGACGAGGCGCGCAAGGAATGTGTTGTGGCTATAGACCAAATAGTAGAGAAGGTCCTCCTTCTCGAAGCATCGCTATACTTCACGCTTTTCACGTAGTCTCAATGACTTGTTGCCAAACCTCTCATGCGTCCAGACTCCCTCAAACCGTCCTCCTTGCAAATGAGCCCAAGTCACTTGACGCGCCACGTATCCTCGTCAGCTTTATCATGGCGGCATCTGCTTTCTTGACCATTCTGGATCTCAACTCCTCCGTGAGCCTAGTCCCGGTCTATGTCGTTGCCCATTATGTTTTTCACCAGTGCTTCTTGCTCAGGTTCTTTGCCTTCTTAGTTTGCAACCACTTTCCGGTCTTGATCATCTTCCGACGTCCCATTACCATTCTAGACCTCAGCTCTTCTAGCTAGTCCCGGTCTCGCATTCACCTTACCATGACCTAACTCCGAAGTCCTACAACAACATAGATAAGAAACACATCACATAGCACTGTTCACAAAGATATTCAATTAAATCAGCAAAATTTAATTCACATATCGCTGGAAAGTCCGTACTACGCCATCCAAGGCCATTAGTACCATAAGTCCGGTACTACCACTCTTGGTTAGCCGGTAATACCGCTCCCACTGATCAACCATAAAAGATACCTCTTTGGTACTACCATACCCCTAGTACTACCGCTTCCAAATAGCCGATAGTTCCTTCCTTGTCTAATCTCAAAGAAAACTCCTCTCAATGAAAACACTACCACTCACACGACTGGTACCGCCATAGGGCTAGGACTACCGCCATCCCAGGCGGGTACCGTCGTTGCCACATGGTTAGTAATGCCGTCCTGACCTGACAACTATCAAATTGCTCTAAATTCAAAATTAGATTCAAATCAAACACAACTTCAAGTACTACATGTTCAAACCAAGTCAATAACTCATCACTAGTAAGGGTAGACCTCCACATGGTTTTTAAAATCTTAAAAAGCAAACTATTGTATATGGCCTCAGGAGTTGTCTGGTCTTCCATGGTTGTAATTTCCAACTAGATATGTAGAGAACGAATTACATGATGCAATTCGTACTAGGATAGATAATACCTTCAACCGCACGCACCATAACGAACGGCTTAATTAGAACAAGGTAATCTCACGATCCAGCGAGCAAATACTTACACCACAGTAGAAACCCCTCTCGGCAAGATGATTGGAATTCACGAAACGCAAGAAACACGACCGAAGGGATTATTCCAAAAGCCATCTTGGCTAGACTCTCAATTCATAGCTAAAAAAATAACCTGCTTTTACATGACCCAAAGCCATGGTCTTATATAGCCACGTACAGGCTATAACTGACATAGGACTCGGATTCGCCTAATTTTACTCGAAGTCAACACAGCGCGTGCCTTTTACATCTCGGCTGCTCATGTTACGTACGACTAGACCGATTTATTTTATGAACTTTTCTTGTTTTACAGGCTCGAGAAAACCGACTCGATCTAATCCAAATCCAACTAAAGTAGAATTATACTTGATCCTTCATCTCACGTGTCTTCTAGTAGGCTGCTGCAGGTGGCCCCCACCCCATCGCACGAAGAGAAAGAAACAAACACGTTCTGTTTAAAGAAAAGGGAGCACCGACTCCATAAACTGCCGCTCGACATGCAAAAAGGTCCCAAACGATGAGTTAATCCTTCCTGGTTTCTTGCAGCTGAAACCCTCCGCCTCCTCCTTTTATCTCTTGTGAAATAGGAAAGCAACAACTCATTATTCTGACCTTTGATGATCCCCTGCACACACAAATATTCCAATAGGACTGGACTTGCACACGCAGTACATTCAGTAGCACCCTAAGGGTATGTTTAGCAGGGATTCAACTTCTCTAGATTCGTGAATCTAGTGAAGCTGAAAATTCTAGATTCACTAGATTCGTGAAGCTGGAGCTGTGAGTATATTAAGTGTTTAGATAGATCATCTTGTTTACATTTTAGATCAAAAATATAAACTTAATTCACTTTATTTTAGCCTACAAATTTCAGATTTCAGGTGAAACTGAAATCTGAAGCTCTACCAAACAGACGCTAAATGATTGTGAGCTAAAAGAAACACTCCTCCAAAACAGAAAGTACACTTGGAGCTAGGGCTGGGCAAATAAACCGAAAACCGAAGCCGAATAAACTGGAACCAAAACCGAATAAACCGAAACCGAATTATTCGGTTGTTGATTCGGTTATCTGTCTGAAAAAACCGAATTTTTTTCGGTTTATTCGGTTTTAAGCCTCGGTTAACCGAAATAACCGGTCTAGCAGTATACTCTCATTCCTCAGTCTCGAGTCGAGTCTCGGCTGGTGCTAAATCCCCATTTCCCCTCATTCCCTCCCTCAAACCCTAGGGCTCCAAGCGGCGCCTCACTCCCTCCCTCACAGCCTAGGGCTCCCGCCTCCCGAATCCCGACATCCTCAGGCCTCAGCGTCTCCAACTCCAAGTGCCGGCGCGGCGCCCCTCCCGTCCCTTGGCTCAGGCGCTCAGCCTCCAGGTGCCGGTGCGCGTGCGCCGCCCCTCCCCTTTGGCACTTTCGGTCTCCAGCTCCAGCCCCAGGTGCCCCTCCCGTCCCTTGGCTCCGACGCCCCTCCCCTCTGGCCTCCCTTCCCCAATCCCCACTCGGGCACTCCAGGGTCCAGGCGGCGGCGCCCCTCCCGGCTCCCGGCCTCCCCTCCCTTCCCCACTCCAGGCTCCGCCCTCCCGGCTCCCCTGCTGCAGCCTGCCACCGCCCCTCCATACAATGAAAAAAGAGATGGTTGATATATACTACTGTCTTTTGTATATTTCTTCTTAACTATTTGCCAAAGAACTTCATCATCTTCTAGAGAATGGTTCTTAGATCTGTGCAATTGGTGATGGGGTAGTTGATATTGCGGTAGATTGTTGCTTTGTTCCCGTGTTTTTAGCATTACATGTAATGGTTTACGAGGCTCTTTGCTTTCATTGTTATTATTCAGTTTTATTAGATTGAACATGTGCGAGAGTTTAGTTGTTGATCAACTCATGGTACGCTTCTGTGCTATTGTTTGTTGCTCTGAAATGGGTACTGATTCTGTGCTTCTGTGGTGAGTCTGATGAGATTGCTGCTCGTTAGCTGTAAGCTTTAGCTATCTCTCTCTACTTGAGATTTATCTCCTATCCAGATTTATTTATTTGTTGATGTTCCCCGTTGTGCTTTGATATGCAAGTTTCCGCATTTGATTATTTGATATTGGATTGTTAGGCATCTGCTTATTTTGGGATTAACGATTATCTATAAGACATTTGCACACTTGTTGGTTTCTTACTAATATGGAAGATTGGTGTAGTTGATAATAATTAATGAGTAATGTTCGTCCTTTGCACTTTGCAGGTCCAAACTTGAATGGTCTGTTTATGTACTGTTTATGTAATGTTCTTGCACTACTTTTATGTAATGTTCTTGCACGTTTGTGAACTAGACTGAAATATTTGGTGTGATGTGCATATTTTTCTTTTGTCAGACAATTTATTCTTTGTGGTGATTCCTGACAATAAAACTTCGGTTATTTCGGTTAAAACCGAAACCGAAACCGAATTATCGGTTAACCGAAATGTCGGTTTCCTGAAATTTCAAACATACTTCGGTTTCGTTTTTGAAATAACCGAATTGTCTAAAAAACCGAAAACCGAAACCGATTTTTTCAGTTTAACCGAACGCCCAGCTCTACCTGGAGCAACCAACGAGCGAACCTGACGCTCGTCAGATTGGACAGAGTTTTTCTGTAATGAAGCCTGGGGCTTCCTCTTCTTCGACAATCATGTCCTACTCTCGCTCTCCACCTCCCCCTCCGGTCCTCTGGCTATCAAATTGCAGTGGCCCAAGGAGACTGAGACATTCCATTTTGAGAATTTCTGGGCAAATATGACTGGTTTTAAGGGAGTGGTTCTGAATGATTGGCAGGCAAACATGCAGCACACGGAACCAACGCACGGATTGAACCACCAACTGAAAGTGGCGGCGTCGGCGCTCAAGGCTTGGAGCAAAACATTATTCTCAAGTAGAAAACTCCAATTGCACGCTAGCACAGATGCTAGGAGACAAAGCGTCAAGCCGAGACGGCCATACGGTCAACTTGTACAAAGCCTTGCTGGATATTATTAAAAATGACATCATGGCAGCCTTTGAAAGCTTGTACGATCTCCTGTCGTACAGCGAACATCGCCTTGACTCCACAGAAGGATGGAGCGGATAGTATATCACTGATTTCAGACATCAGTTTGATTTATGGAGTCGCTAAGGCACTGTTTTACAGGGCTTTAGATCTCTGCTCCACTTTAAATTTGAAGCTTGTAGGTTAAAATAAAGTAAATTAAGTTTATATTTTTAGTTTAAAACGTAAATAAAATGGATTACCTAAACATTCTTAATATACTTTGCTCCATTAATTTCATGAATTTTAGTGAAGCTAAAGCTGTACCAAACAACCTCTAAATAAACTGATCACAAAGGTGCTTGCCGTGCCGCTCGCGCTGCATCTCCACTACTTAATATCCTCCAGTCAAGGCGTGTTCGTCAGGACAAAAGCGTTCGTGACAATTTCCTTTATGTGCGCATTATCACAAGGCCGTCCCATAAATCCAAAACTCTGTCTCTCTTCCTCAAGCTGGACATAGCCAGAGCTTGTGACACGGTAAATTGAGACCTACTTCTGCACAGGGGATTCACGACGGCATCATCCCATGTCCTCCTCAACGGCATCCCTAGGGAATAGCATAAACCATGGGAGAGGTCTGCGACAGGGGGATCAGACCCGCTCTCCCCTTTCCTCTTCATCCTGGCAATTGACCCCCTGAACCGGCTGTTTGAGGTTTGTAACGGAGCAATGGCACCTAGACCACCTGAGAGGCAGATTGGCCACCTTGCGAACTTCATTGTATGTAGATGATGCGGCGATCTTCATCTCCCCAATAGCGGGAGACATCCAAACAGTGACCCAAATCCTCCGCAGCTTTGGAGAAGTCACAGAGCTGAAGACAAACTTCCAAATGAGCACGGTGGTACCAATTAACTACGACAGCATAGACCTGGATGCGGTTCTACAAGACTTCCCTGCAGTACGTTGAAGTTTCCTGCTCAAGTATTTAGGTTTAGGGCTTCCGATAACACACGAGAGGCTGAGGAATGTGGGTTTCCAACCTTTTTATCAGACAAGGTGGGCAATAGACTGGCAGGTTGGCAGGGTAGGTTGAAAACGTCGGCCGGCAGAATGAACATCACAAATGTGTGAGGAGTGAAAAGGAAGGCGCTGGCCTCCATGGTCACTCATTAGCTGGGAGATCTAGAAAACGTTAGAACCTTCGAGTGTAAGGCGTGCTCACCGATGGAAATCATGGCTAAAATTAAGGAGGAAGCCAGGAGTTAAAGTTCCACCCCTTCTCTGTTTTACCTTGCTTTATTAATATAAAAGACAGTTCTCTTGGCTGTTTCTATTTTTTTTTTAAAAAAAAAGTTTCTACACGGCAGACAGAATTGCAGGCCACGCTGCAGTCTTGTCTTTCAGAAAAGTTAGCTAACTAAAGCAGGCAAAGGAGCTGGTCCGATCGGTGGACGAATAAAGAGCAAGACAAGAGATTGCTTTGCCCTTTGCTTGCGGCCGTCGAGAGCTTGTTCCAGGTACACCACGAGAGCAAGAAGACACTCCACCATTTCTCCTTTATCAAGGTTAATCTGTAGTTCTGTACCCAAAAAGAAAAGAAAATCCGCAGAAAATAGGTCAATTTTTTCTCGACGGTATACGTAAAATGGGACATTTCCATGAAACGTAGTGGGACTTCCGTCATTGGAGGTGTTGCTGGAGGGAATGGGAACGACCACCTTCGAGAGAAGCCTTCTCGCTGCTTCGGAACAGCAAGCGGGACTGACCCGAGACCGGAAGTGCTTTTGTGGCGGCGGCTGCGACTCCGCAGCCTGCACCTTCGGAGAGCGGGGCGAGGCGGGCGGCGCGGCGCGGACAAGGGGAGCGCCATTGGAGCCCACGAGGAGGTGAGAGAGGCAGCCGTGGTGTAAGACGAGCGAACAGGCGATGCGACCGACGGGTCCGATCGATCGGGCGCAAAACGTAACCACAAAACCTTAAGAGTTGCGAATAGTGCGTGGCACTTTGGTTTTCACGTGGAAGGATCACTTTTCTAGTTTTGCATATGATTTTTTTTAATAAATTTAGTTTTTTTTAACGAAATTGCAAAAGTAACCTCCTGTCTAACCGTTGTCGCCTCCGTGTGCTTCGCGGTCGGGCAGGGGACTACTTTTACAATTTGTTTTGTAAGGGGATTAGACTTGCTAAAAAAAATTTGCTAAGGGGCTAAGAAAGTGACGACATCTTTTCTTGTCTGCAGCACTTGCAACCAGGGTTAACAAAATCGTACCACGATAACCTAATAGGTTTTCGCAAAAACCGCTTAAAAACCGTAAAAAACCGCTTAAAAACCAGGGACTCAACATGAAGTCAGAAGGGAAGCAACCTTGATAGAAGTCTCTCTTTTTCCTTAGGTGATCTTAATTTCTTAATTCTTTCGTAGATCTTAATTTCAACTCAGCATCTTTTGAAAGCACTGTCATCATTCATCACCGAGTGTTTGGATATATAATTTGTAATCCTATTCTAATCTATAGATCTAAAAACAACCGGTGATATTCAAGGCATCTCATCTATTTTAAGGACAAGAAAATCCCATAATAATCCTAAATTCTAGAAATTCTCATATTAATCGAAAGAAAAAGAGAAAGATCTCCATCACTTATTTTGTTGGGGCCAGATTACAACGGTGTAGATTAATCATATATAACAAAATACAATTGTATTTCAATCATTCTAAGTAGAGTTGTATATCAAAAAAAGGATCTCCACCACTTTTTTAATGTGGCCAAATTATAACGGTACAGATTAATCATATATAAATCGAGTTATATAACAAACACAATTGTATTTCAATCATTGAAGTAGAGTTGTATATCAAAGACAATTATATCATAATATCTAAATGTACAGTTGCGCGGGTAAGTCCGCTAGTTGTATAAACAAATACCAATCCATGTATTATAGCAACGTGTCTGCTTATTAAAAGGCAAATATTACACACAATCCATGTAAGGCGTGGAGATGAAGTTAAACTAGATGCAAAGTAGGCTCGTGTGTTGTTATGGGCGAAAGGAATTGTTGAAACAGGTAGAGATTTTAAGAGAGAAAGGAATTTTTTTAGGAACACCTCCTAAAAAAGAAAAAGTGCTAATTTTTGTAAAAAAATATTCGTTTTAAAGGTTTTAGAAATACTAAAAAACTATTTTTTTACAGTAGCTTAGCCATGCTCTTAGAACCCTTCTGAAAGGACAGGGGATGTCGCCTAGAGGGGGGGTGAATAGGCTGTAATACTGAAAAAATGTGTGGTTGAAAATCTCTCTCTCTCTCTCTCTCTCTCTTCTATTGTGTGGCTAAGAGTCTTGGAGGCAGTATTTCTTTTTCCCCAACCAGCTGATGCTTCCCTGGCCGTAGCCTCCCTGGCCGAAGCTCCCCTGGCCGAATGCTTCTAGTGCCTAGCTCCAAACCGAGTCCCCAGCTGATGCTCTCCCATGCGCCCTCAGCTCCCTGGCGCCTGCTCTCCATAGCGCCTTGCCCTCCGGCCTCAGCTCTGGCCTGTGCCTTCCCAGCCTTCTGGTGAACCTCCTGCCGATCCCCCCTGCTGGCACCCCTCCCTGCGCCCTCCTCTCCAGCCCGGCCGGCGGCGCCCCCTCCCTCTTCCCTTGCTGGTCACCGGCAGCATCAAGAGCAAGAAGAGAGAAGAAGAAGCAAAGAAGAAGAGCAAAGATGTCGGCAAGAGCAGCCGAACTGCAAGGGTAGCAGCAGCTCCGGCACCTCTCGCCGGCGGTGAGCCGCCCTCCGGCCGGCAGCGAACCCCCCAAGGTAGCCCTACCTCGGCTCCTCCCTCCCTTCCTCCATGAGTCAGATTTGAGGTAAACCCTAGAAATGTGGGGATTTAATTGTTTGCATGCCAGGTGCTTGTTGTAATGCCTACAAGTAGTTGCTTTGCATTTCATGGCATGATAAATGTGAAGGTTAAAGAGTAGGAGTTTTATGTTGGATACTGGACCTCTGTGATTGATTTGCATGACTTGAAATCTAACTTCTATGCTGTTGTGCTTATGAGGGTTATACATGTATGTACAGCCTAGCATGTCCCTATGTATTTCACAGTGATGATTTTGCCTCTATTCTGAATTATGTGTGCTGTGATTTAGCAACTGTATGCTCATCCTGTTATGTGACTCTTGGTACACTAAGTTGTGAAATTTGGGTTTAATGAGTAGCAACCTATATACGTGCTGGATAATTGAATCTGCACTTGTTCGGATTGGACATCACTACTCTGTGTTAACAGGATAAATGTGTGCTTCATTTGTCTTGACTAAATATTTATGCATGCTTGTTTTGTGAAAGGTGTGTGTCTAAATAGAGAATGAGCTAGAGCTGTGTATGGCTTAATCATTTTCTTGAGCACGAGATCCCAGATTGAGAAATGTGCTAGTGTGTTCTTTTATTGTTTAGATTGCTCCTGATTGTTTTAATGCACTTTTTGCTGTGATTCCTCATATGTTCTGAACTTGTGTTGTCATCCAAGGTATGCATGTGTTTATGCGTAAAATGGTGAAGGACCTAGAGTTATTAATGCCATAGTTAATCTTGAAATGTATATGTCCCATATTGAGGAATGTGTTAGTATACTCTTGTTTAACCATGCACCTTTAATTTCATTTAAGTTATGATTGTGACAATTGTGTCTTGCCCTATCTTGGGTTGCTGCTCTTTAGGGTTGGTGGTTTCTAGCCCCGCAATGGGCCGTCAGTTTCTCGTCGAGGTTAAAGGCAAGTGCATCTCCTCGATCGTGGTTGAGAGGATTACTGGTTTGTTGCTTCTAGCATACGTAATGGCCGATGGTTACGTAAATGATGTATATATACGTGATTATGAGTATATCTAAGATATAGTTTGTATCATGAAGTTGCTAATGTTGGTGAGAGTGTTAAATTGTTATACTTGTTGCATCAATTGAGTTCGGCTGGGAGCTATTCCAATATTGATAAAGGAAGGAGGCATGTCGCCCCTGACCCTCTGGTAAGTCTGAGTTATGACGAATGACAAAGTGAGTATCTATGCTGCATCTTTGTAATATGAGTTTTATGTTGCATCTTTGCATTCATGATATGCATTCATAAAAAGGAAGAGGCGACCCATGTCGATGCGGGCCTCTGTGTTCACACGTAGTGAACACGAAAGTCCTACCTCGTAGTCCCATCCACGGATGGGAGCGAGTCAGTAAGAGTAGGCCCCGCCACGGGATGGTTGGGAATGAGAGGGTTCACACCGACGGGTGTGCACTCAGCTATACCGGTATACGCTATGACAATGTGCATTATGAGCATGCATGGTGCATTCATTTTATGATTCATGAGAAAAAGGGTGAGAGCATAAAAGCATTGCATTGTGTGTGGCAATTGGTAAATGTTAATTGATGAGAATGGAAATGGCAAGTTGAGTATTGAGTCATGGACTCATCCTGAAATGATTGTTGAGGCATGAGTAAGGTTATTTATGTTTCTGAGTTGGATGTGGTAAGTAGGGTTAGATTCTGCTTCTTTAACTGGATAATTTCAATTAAGTAATGGTTATAGCAAATGGTGAAGTAATCGTGTTCTTACGTTTTGAAGTTATATGAATTCAAATTGCTCCCTTTATGTAAGGATATTAAGTAAAGGAACTATTACTGTATGTCTTGAAGTCGTTGTATTCTCATCGAATTCATTACTTTTATGTTTGATCGCACTTTCTTTGAGTCTTGGACTCACACTTGTCATTTCTTGTTTTAGGTACTTGAAGTTGGCTCGTCGGGTTGGGAAGTAGAAGCACGTGTACGACTTTGCCGCCATCTCATTTAATTAATGTATTAAGCTTTGATTGTATTAGTGGGGTTGTAATATGTTATTTGTCGTCGCGTAGTTTATCTTTTATTAGCGAATGTGTGATTGATATCTAAGGACCGCTAGAATGTCGCCGTGATTGAATAATCGACTTATCTTTGTTATTACTTTCTGTCTGTTGAGTGGATGTCCTCCTTCTAGGGAAGGTCATGCCGAAATTTTGAACTTTTCTTGACTTGGTTTTCATTTGGTTTTAGAGTTAGCGGTTGTTTTAGACAATTCTGTTGAGTTGTCGTTGAGTGTTTAGAGTTTTGGGTAGCATTCGCGGTGCGATTGGCGCCGGGGTGTTACATAGGCGTTTATAAAATTAACTCTAAAATTCGCAGCGGAAAAGAATCGGACTATCCGACTTTGGATATCGGACTATCCGATATGTATCGGACTATCCGATATGCACAATCAGATTATCCGATCAGAGCGAGAACAATCAGATTTATCACAAGTTAGAGCTAAACAAGGGTAAGCAACAAAGGAGTAGAAGGCTGGCTACAACAATTACTTCAATACCAATTTAATCAAAGCAACAAGAAAAGGCCAAACCAAAGATTTGATGCACGATTGGTTTTTCCCGAAGTTCGGATCCTTGAGGGGATCCTACGTCTCCGTTGAGGCGGCTCGGTCACACTTGAGCCAGGGTCTCTCTCAACCCTTTTCCTCCCGGTGTTGCACAAATGCACTCGCCGGTGCGGCTCGGTCACACTTGAGCCGGGGGTCTCTTTCAACCCTCTTCCACCCGGTGTTGCACAAATGTACTCGCTGGACTTCACTTCTTTGATTCCTTCCCTTGCGGAGGTGGAATCGGCCTTCACAAACTCCCACGGCCAACCACACAAAGCTTCAGTGGCTCGTAGGCGACTTCCTAGCCGTCTAGGAGTCCTCAACCTCCAAGAGTAACAAATGCTCACGAAGAACAGGCTTGGAGATGAAATCAAGTGCTCAAACAACTCAAATCTCACTCAACCTAGCACCTCACTCCTCAAACTCTTCCCAACCCTTCTCACAAAGGGGATCACTTAGATCTAAGGGTAGAAGGGTGTTTAGGGGCTCAAGAACAAGAGGAGAACCCCTCAAAGCTGCAGGATAACGGCCCCCTTCGAAATGGAGAGAAGAGGGTTTTAAATAGAGGCTCCAAAAAACTAGCCGTTATGCCCTGGTCAGACACATATCAGACTATCTGATATTGAACATCGGACTATCCGATGGTTCCAGAGAGTACCCATTTTCAAAGATGTTTCAAAAATTTTCTAAGTCCTCATCGGACTATCCAATGTCAACATCGGACTATCCGATGTGCACTGAGCAGCTCGATCAAAACGAGCATAACTTTTGACTCCGGACTCCGATTTCAGTGATTTTGGACTCTATTGAAAGCTAAGAACAAGGGCTACACAACTAACAAGGTCTCACTACCCAAATCTTAAAGGATAAATACAGATTTCATAAAGAATCCAAGGGAGACCTACAACTCTCACTTTCCGGCACCACCAACACCACTTTCTCTCTAAGTTTCACAAGAATGGATCACTTGAGCACTTGACACAACTAAAAGTCATTCGACGTTCGCATCCCTCTTAATAGTACGGCAATCCTTAGACTCAAATTCAAATGAGAAATCTAAGTCTTACATTCAATCCGCATGCCGACTTCTCTGTGGATGCAATGTGCATGATGTCTTTTACCAAATGATTGATGACATCTTCGCCTTGTCTAACTTAACTCGATTCACCTCATGAGACTCTCGTCATATCGACCTTGACTTGATCATCCTCTCCGACGATCTCCACGTCAAGTCGATCTTGACTTAGTCCTCAACTCCTGGTGACACCGCCGTCTTGTAGACCTCGGCTTAACGATCATCCTTCAAGATATCTTGATCATCATACACACACGGGACCTAATTCTTTCCAAACCACTCATGAAAGATATTAGTCCCAAAAGCTCAATAGATATGAATGAATTTATATTTAAGAGCAATTGATTACCACAAGTGTTTCATATAAAGAAGCACAATAAAAATGGAAACACTTGACATAAGAAATGTTCTCTACTAAGTGCATCATGATGAATATGTAATTGATCTATATGCACTAGAGAGATGATTGCCGATATGATGAATCAATTAAATCATGGTAAGGATCACAGTCTTTACTTAAATGAAGCACGTGATATAATATACACGAATTGTACATGTGCAACTAATATTTGGAATAAGAGTAAATATGTGATCCAACTCTAGATTAAACTTCACTAAGAGAAGTGCATGAGAAGATACGCAACTAAAACATGCATGCACCAATTCAATCTATAGCAATGTGAAGTTTAACTGTAGTTAATACATGCATACTAAAAGCAAAGCACATAATGAACTCAAGTGAATATATATGCACAAATAAATATGACATGACCCAATGTGCATATATATAATCAACATGTTCATTATGCATTTGCACAATAGGAATGCAATACAAATAAAGAATGGATACCGAGATTGCATACCTTATCTTTGCTTAACCATCCATTTGATTTTCCTCTAAATAGATGAGACTAATACACTAATACTCAACTTGGCAATAAACATGTTAGTCTCATTAGCAATATAATCATATTAGAGGTTTGTCATTTGTTAAGCACTAAGTTAAGCATTTACACAATTACATAGATTGTCATTATATGCGTTTGTCATTAATCACCAAAATAACATTAGTGCCTAAATGCACTTTCACCTTCTCATAAAGGTTTTGGAAATACGAAAATCTATTTTTCTATAGTATCTTAGCCATGCTCTCAGGACCCTTTTCATAAATTTTTTAAAAATTATAAATTTATTAGCTCAATCAAATCAGCGGATTTGCTTTAAATGCATTAGTAGCACTGTCAGATTTTTTAAAAATCACATAAGTTTGATCATAATCTAAATTTTTTACGGTAACATAGGCATGCTCTAAGGGCCCTCCTAAAAATTTTTCAAGAAATTTCAAATTTAGTAGCGGAAGCAAAGCAATGAAGTTGCTTTAAATGTATTAGCAAAATTGTTAGAATTTTTAAGTTTGACCATGATCTGAATTTTTTAAGGTAGCATAGACATGCTCTCAAGGCCTTTCTAAAAATTTTCAAGAATTTGCAAATTTAGTGGCTTAATTAAAGCAATGAAGTTGTTTTAAATGTATTAGTAGAATTGTCAGAATTTTTAAAAATCACGCAAGCTTGATCACGATCTAAATTTTTTATGGTAGGTTAGGCATGCTTTAGGACCTTTCTCAAAAAGTTTAAAAAATTTATATTATATTTTAATGGCTCAATTAAATGAGTGAAGTTGATAAAAAAATCTAAAAAGTTTCAAAAATTTACCGCATGATTTAGAGGACGTTTGGTTGCCGTCTCGTACGAGCCTGGCCGCAGGAGCCTGCACCGCCTCAACCTGGTTCCGAGGAAACGAACATAGAGCTCGTTTTCTACAAGTCTAGCTGCGATTGCTTTGTGCATCGTGCTAGTCTGACATCTGCACCGTGCACAGGCAACCAAACAGCTATCTTGCATGCGTAGATGTAGACTCACGCAATACAACGAGCAACCAAACACTGGTTTCCTGACTTCCATGAGTCTGACTGTGTGGAACCAAGCAACCAAACAGCCCATTAATAACTCAATTAAATGAGTGAAGTTGATGCAAATAATCTAAAAAAAATTGCTTCTGATCAGATTCGAACTGAAGATCTCATGCACGCACTGTAAAGTCTCTACCATCGAGCTACGTGCTACTTCTGAATCACAAGCTTAATAAATTTATGAGACTATGTAGCATGATATTGTAGAAGCTACAGTAAAAGGCACGACGTGGCAACACGCTTGGACGGGTGCTGTACCTCTCTAACAATAGTGATATACTCGATACGCAGCGGGCAAAAGGAATTGTTGAGACATGCAAAGGTTCTAACTGACGCTGTGTAGGGGGAGGCCTTGCCTGCCGTATCTCTCCGAGAGTATATATATAGCTAGATTAACCCCGCGTGTTGCCGCGTGCGATCTCTAAATTTTAGCAGAGAGAGAAAAATTCTTTCGAAGTAAAAAAAGGCTAAAAAATATTATATCTCAATTTCAAGAGAGAGGGAAATTTTAAAAAAAATAGAAAAAAGGAAAAATCAAGAAAAATTAATTAAAAAACTATAGCGCACCGTAGAAACATACTGTAGTTTCTACAGTGCACAGGCAACACGTGGTGGCTTGAGCAGCTGCTCCCGAGAATCTATAGATCTATAGGTTTATAGATGTAGTCGGGATGGAGGGGATGAAGTTACCAGTGGTATGTTACATGATTACGACACAAATGGTAGCACATAATATGTGCGTAAACTGAAAAATATTGTAGGCATATCTTTTTTTAAAATAGTTTGATAGATTGAATGAAGTTAAAATGAAACTGCTGTAATACAATTTTTATTGTATTTTTCACGTCTAGTTGATATTTTTGCACAAACATATATGTCCCTAATGTCTATAGCACTTAAGTACGTGGTACGTGAAGGTGCAAATGTGCACCGTAAAAAATTATCGAACATAATGTTTTAATATTAGATCCACCGTCCAAAATCCAAATTATATGTGAAAGTTAAAAAACAAGGACTGTATTATTCTCAAAACCCCCCTCTAACTTTGCAATTTATAGAAAACTACTCCCCCAAGTCCTTTTCTTGTCTCCAAGCCCACGAGGGTTTCCACTGCGCACCGGCTCACCCCGCCGCCTCCCGATTCCTCCTCTCCCGCGTCCCAATCCGCCATGGCTTCCGGTAATTGACGCTTAATCTTCGCTCCTTTTGTCCTTCTGCTGTTTTTCGGGAGCTCTGTGGACTTTGCTGGTGCCTTTTGTTCCCGACATGGTCTTTCGTTGGTCTGCTCTGCGGCGAGATCTGGGTTTGTAATGGGATGATTTGGCGTCTCGATCTGCGTGTTTTGACCGTGGAATTTATGGATTCGGTTGGAGCTAGTTTAGATTGGTCTAGTTGGGCGATGGGATCACCTGTCCTCGGATTAGAATAGCAGCAGTAGATTTTTTCGTTGTGTTCTGGTAAAGATCACGAGTAGGGTGAAAACTGATCCGATATGAGTGGATATTGTTCTTCTCGTATTTTAAACTATATATTTTTCTCTAGATTCGGGACCGCATATAGGCTAGTCAGATATGGACACGGATCCAGGTTATTTTGAATACGGTTATGTGACGAATTCAAATCGGAAACGGATAAAAATATACGGATAATGCACGCATATATAAAGTAATATATTGTTGAATTAAAAGTTTACAAATACATGATCATAGTAATAAATTATATATCAATCAAACTCAATAGACGTTATAGAAAGAATATGCTACTTAAGAATCAATAAAACCAACTAATTGTTAATATAAATGGGCTACTAGGAAAAAATATGATAAAAATGGAATGGGCCTCGCTGATATCCGAATAGGAAAAATCCGAATATCCGATCTAGGTATCTGAATAGGAAAAATCCGGATATCCGGATCAGAGGTTCACAAAACTGTTCGAAATTCAAAAATCAAGAAAAACCGTTCGAAAATCATCAGAAACAGAAAGGTTAAGAAATCAGAAATTTTGGAAAAAAAAATTCAAAAAAAATTTAAAATCCGTTCGGTTTTCACCGAAAACCAACCACCAATTGAATGTTCCTTAAAGTTGGTTTTTGAGCGGCTTTCATTGGTTTTCAAGCGGTTTATGTCACATGAATTTTTTTAAATTTTTTTAATTAGACCGGTTTTGAATGTCGAACCGCAACGATAAGGTCGAAAACCACATTTTCGTCAGTTTTTGAAACCCTGATCCGGATCCCGTCCCGTATTTATCGGATATTAGATGCTCTGGATTCGATCTCGAATTCGAATTCAAGTATTCAGATCAGGTCCCAGATTCGATCAGATAGTCAAAGCCGGTCCTAAATCGGACTGGAGATATCTAACTCGTTTTCACCCCTAAACAGGACCACAACGTGATCTTGAAGGAGGTGGTGACTAGGATCTCACCTTGGCTAGTGACGGCCCTGAGAGAATTTGCGGCGAGCGCTACCTTTCCCTTGGCCATGACAGAGAAGACGTGAAGAAAGCGAAACACAAAAGACAGACGAGGAGACAAGATCACCTCGATTGACAAGAATGCGAGGCTACAGGGTGTGTGGGGTTGCAATGCTTAATCGTATACGTCACAACACGATGAATAGTTGTTTCGTAACGTTTGGTGATCCAAATCAAAGCATCTACGGATTAACTCTTGTAAGCAGGGTACCATTGCCGGAGGAATCCTTGAGCAGAACTTCCTTAAGGCTTGGGAGAGACGATAGCCCAAAAATCCCATCTCCACAATAGTCAACCTCCAGCGACCGAAGCTTAGGCGTCGCTCCTTGTCCAAACACCACCGATTTGAGTTTATATAGTCCATCTAGCTGCAGCATAACCAGATTCAGGAATGTCCCTGGATAGAAATTGAAACGGAGCTCTTCACCCTGGAACGAATCCATCCACCCTGCAACATTGCCGGGTCTGGTAGCTTCCCAAGGACTTGTATGGCGACATAGTGCTCCAATAGCCTGGTGCTCCGTTGGTTCAACTTCACGAGATTTTTGAGCCTAGTGATCTATTCCGGCAATTTGACGAGGTTGCTGTATAGCTTAAGACTCTGCATGTTTTTGGGAGGCGTAGACACTCCATCCAAACAGCCAGACAAATCTGGCTTCCCCTCTGACGGCACTCACAACGATTCCAGGCGGCTGAGACCGGCAAGGGCTACACAAAAGTCTTCACCGTTTTTCTTGTTGACGCCGGTCACTCCCAACTTGCTCAGCTGGGTAAGATTTTTTGGGCCTGTTTGGGCTAAAAAGATGTTTCTTTAGCTTTTTAGGCTAAAAAACGGTCGTAACTTTTTATAAGAGACCGTTTAATAAATAGCTAGTTTTTCTCAACAATAACCTATAAAACAAGTCAAATCTAACTTTTAACTTTCGGTTTTTATTAATTATATATAATTTCTAACTTATATAAAAATCACTTAAAAGCTACTCTGTTTGAGGGAGCTTCCTTCTTTTCGCTCCCAAGTGCGAAGTTCACGCCGCCCAGCGTGTGGAGGGCTTTCAGTTTCCTCATCGCTCTTGGCAATGCGACACATGTAATGTATAGGCACATCGCAACGGCGGGAAGTGCCACGCAGCAACACACAGTGCATACGTCACGGCTGCTCATGCCGTCAGGATGCAAAACCGGAGCCGCGGAACAAAGTACGCAAAGCACCACCGACCAGACAGTCAAAAAAGGCATAGCCTGTTCCTCCTAATAAGCTTAATTTGGTACAACCTCTCGAATTGTTTCCTCAAACCAATTGTCCTCCCCTGCCGATCTGTTGCCCGCACGCAGATAGTTTAGCGTCCTAAGCTTGATGATGGTCCTTGGCAGATTGATTATACGTGCACCTGTAATACTTTCTAGAGCTGTTGCTAGGATCGTAATGTCAAATTTTTTCTTGGTCAAGGGCCTCCATGGCCTGAATATGTTTTGCTGTTTTGCATTTCTCTGCCCAACACCGCCAATTGGCCTCTGTACTACAGTTAACAGTTGCTGAACTTAACCTGTTTTTTTGCCAGCTGAGCAAGCGCGCCATTTATCTATATAAATAAAAACAACATGATATTTAAGGCATCTATTTTGTTTTAAAAGCAAGAAAACCCCACAATAATCCTAAAAAGAATAAATCCTAGAAATTCTCGCATTAATCGAAAGAAAATAAGAAGGATCTCCGCCACTTATTTTAGTAGGGCCAAATTCTAATGGTGTAGATTAATTATACATAGATATTAGAGTTATATAACAAATTCAATTGCATTTCAATTGTAGGAAGTAGAGTTATATAAGAAATACAAGCAGAGTTGTATATCAAAGACAATTGTATCGTAATATCTAGCCGTGGAGTTGCACAGATAAATCTGCTAGTTTTTACAACGTAAACACAACATGACAACAGACAATTCAGATGGTTCAGGGCACCGAAACTAGGCCTTAATAATTTATGAATTTGGAGGAAATACACGAACGGTACTAACGGATTTGAACACATGGATTAAGATACAGGGGAAAAAAAGATAGGGATAACACGATAGCCTCAACTGGCTACTCTGGAGCTGAGGGGCGAGGGCCTGTTTGATTAGAGTCCTGTCCTGTGAGGATTGGCCTGGTCGGAGTACCTCCCTGGTCCTGGGTCATGCCTCCCTCCCTCAGTTCAAAACGGGTTGATTTCGATTCCGAGAAAGCTGGGCTTGCACGCCTTCTAGCACCTTCCTGGCCGAGTAACGGTTGAGCTTAACTTCCTTGAGGCTTGGGAGAGACGACAGCCCAAAAATCCCATCCCTACAATAATCAACCTCCAGCGACTGAAGTTTAGGCGTCGCTCCTTCTTCAAACACCACCGATTTGAGTTTATATAGTCCATCCAGCTGCAGCATAACCAGACTCGGGAATGTATCTGGATAGAAATTGAAACGGAGCTCTTCACCCTGGAACGACTTACTCCACAGGCGCAGGATGGCCAGGCTTGCTAGCTTCCCAAGGTCTCGCATAGCGGCATTGTGCTCCGATAGCCTGGTGCTCCGTAGCTTCAGCTTCACGAGGTGTTTTAGGCCCTGGATCCATTCTGGTAATTTGACGAGGTTGCCGTACAGCTTGAGGCTCTGCAGTTTTTTGGGAGGCAGCGACACTCCATCCAAACAGCCAGACAAACCTGGCTCCCCCTCTGACCGTACTGACAATGATTCCAAGTGGCTGAGAGCGATAAGGGCTGTACAAAACTCTTCACCATTTTTCTTGTTGATGCCGGTCACTCCCAACTTGCGCAGCTGGGTGAGCTTTTTCATTTCCTGTAGGACAACCTTCCCCCGTGTGATATTCACGACACCCAACGTGTGCAGTTCTCTCAGTTTGTTCATCCCTCTTGGTGCTAGGACACCACACATGTCCAGGCGCATCGCAATGGCAGGGAGTGCAAAGCAAAAACAAGTAATCCATACGTCACGGCTGCTTGCGCCATTAAGATCCAAAACCGAAGCCGCGGAACAAAGGGCGCAAAGCACCACCGACGTGACGGTCAAAAAGCATACCCTGTTCCTCCTAATAAACTTTGGTACATCCTCTACCATTTCTTCATACGAGACGTCCTCATCTGCCGGTCTGTAGCCTGCACTGAGATAGTTCAGCTTCCGAAGCTTGATGATGCTCTTCGGCAGCTTAATTATGTGTGTGCCTCTGATATCTAGTGTCTCCAGCTGCCTCAGGTTACCTAGAGAATCTGGCAGGTGAGAAATAAATTCACATCCTCTTAGGGAAAGATACTTTAGGTGAAGAAGCTTCCCGATGTGCTCAAGGTGACGATCAAATATATCTTCTGCGTCCTCCAAGTCAAGCACTCGCAGCAGCCTCATCTTATCAGAAATGAAAAATGGCCTCCACTCCCCAAACGCTGTTAGGGATCGTATTCGGGACATGTCCACAATGCTCTCGAACTCAGTCTTGTCTCCCTCCCAGCTTCTGCTAGAAATAGCAAGGTGACGTATCGTGCCCTGGGTGTTTAGGTTGCAACCTTCCTCCAGTCTGAAAACAAGATTTTCCTCCTTTGACTTTGAGATGCCTATATCACGCATGAGATTGTGAACTTGGCAAGAGTCGATTCTTTTTTTACTGTGAATTGATTTTTGAGCTGGTAGGATCATGCTCCTGTCCATGAGTTCCATGAAGTAGCTGTCTGCTATTTCTTCTGCAGACTTGTTGCGGACTTCTCTTGAGTAACCCTCTGCAGTCCACCGATGCACCAAGCGTCTCCGGCTAACCTTTTGATTTTCAGGAAAGATGGACAGATATAAGAAGCAAGACTTGAGGTGGTAAGGTAAACCATTGTAGCTTTTCTCAAGAACGGTTTTTATGGTCCCAAGCTCTAGATTCATCTCTAGCTCAGCACTAATGTGTTCATTCAATTTTCTCCACTCCACAACGGATTTTGGTTGGTTTGCCAAGAAGCCACCTATGGTGACTATTGCAAGGGGAAGTCCACTACATTTGTTGAGAATCGGTTTTGCTTCTTCAGCTAGCTCAGGATATTGCTCATCCAAATCTACAATCTTCTTAAATACCTAAAATTGATACAATCCCAAGTTATTTAATACCTAGAATATGTACAATTTAAATTATTCAGTACTCAAAAATTAAATTAGGTATAGACACTAGTCCTTTCAATTATTTATATGAGTGACTACGATAGAATGCAATTTTTCCGCCCTTAGGGGTAACGGTCTCTTATATTGGTTGGGACATAAGAAATGTAATACATCAGTTACTATTATATTGTAGCATTATGTTTGGCTCCCTCTACTCTGCTGTTGCACATTTCATGCACGTGGAATTTCTAAGTTTGAATACAAGGTCAAGCAATCAAATGACAGTTGATGTTCCCTTAAAAAAATGACAGTGGATGTTATTCTTCTGTTGTTGTGGATCTGTGTTGTTGGTAATTTTATTTCGGGTTTTGATAAATATCACCCGAATGTTTTGTTTGCTAAAATCACCAATTTTGGCAGCCTCTTACAACATTTTGTCTCTTTATGAAATCATGATCTCAACTCCCTCCTGTCTCAATCTCATCAACTCTTATCTCAACTCACACACGTTGGTGCCACCAACCAGCATGGGTTTTCCGATTTTCTCATAAGAAAAAGGGTATTGCTTTGACCCTAACGTCCAATAGAGCGGCGTGGTGGCCGGTGGCCAAAGAGGAGCGAGGCTGCACTCGGTAGCCTCCTTTTGGTGCCGCCCTCATCCAACGAGAGGTTAGAGGAACGAAATTTAAAGGTTGTCTATATTCTTTATCACGTAACAGAATAATATGATATCAGTTGTCTATATTCTTTACCACGTAAGATTTTCACTGACATATAACAGAAAGTAGGCGGAGAGAGAGTATACATATCTCTTCGTAAAGAGACGATCATATTGACAACATAAATCATCATTGTATGAGTTATTATATATAATAAACACTTTTTATGTCATAATTAAGATTGTAGGATCTCATAAGGACAACTTTAAGATGTCATCTACTATAGAAATTATCTTTAGTTTTATCCTTAGTTGATATGGAGGAGTATATGCACAACAATTGTTTCTACTATTGTACATGTTCTAACGACGCAATCAACTGTATGGTTCCTAAATTACTTGGACTCTTGCGAGAAAATAAAAGACACAAATCGATCCATAATAGATTCAGCCAGAAATAACCGTACACAGATCATGTATGTGGACTCAGTTAACTAAATAAATAAAAAAGAGTAAATTTCATAAAACTACATGTTTCTTATACAAACTATTAGAAAACTATATGTTTTACCCTCTATTTTATAAAATTACTGATTTTAGGAGAACTTTTATCACGAAACTACATGTTTTAGAATTAATTGTATCTTGTAATGGGTCTAATAGTTTAGGTCCACAAGGCAGCCTCACGTGCAAGTGAAACAGGAAATAGGGGTACATGAGGCTATTATATGGACCCACACTGTTAGACACGTTATAAGGAATGGTCAATTCTAAATTATATAGTTTTGTGATTCAAGTTCTCCAAAAAATTTGTAGTTCTATAAAATAAGAGTTAAAACATGTAGTTTTGTAATATTTTGTTCCAAAAATTGTAGTTGTGAAATAGAAGGTAAAACAAGTAGTTTATGAAATAGAAAAACTTGTACAAAATATGTAGTTTTGTGGTTTTAGCAATTCTAAAACCTGTTTGTACAAAAAAATGTAGCTTTCTGATAGGGTTTTTTTTGCCTAATAGGGTTTTGTGAATTAGTTTCCTTTAGCAGGGCATCTACATAGGTTTTATTAAAAAACTTGCAGTTTTGTAAAATAGAAGCTAAAACTACATGGTCTTTCAACTAGATTTCCAAGTTTCAACTAAAAACTTAGCTTTCAAATTAGGGGAAATCGAAACTTTCAACTCGAATTTTTCCTTTCAGCCGGAAGAATTGCCTTTAAAAATGGGTAAAATCAGAACTTTCAACGTGCAAATTTGGGCTTTTTACCTGGTATTTTTTTTGGAAATATATGGGGAGCCGGCACTCCTGACAGCAGCGCACATGATGGCGGAACATGGGGACAATGGTGTGCGCATCGGTGGCTTCCTGCTAGGCTTGGGGACAAGGGACGTGATCCCAAAATTGTTGGCGCATAGGGTCTCGGCTTGGCTAACGGCGGTGCTGGTAGGATAGGATATGCGCACACTCCCTTCCCCTCAATTTTGATGGAGAAGACATGCAGAAAGCGAAATGCGAAGGATGGATGCGGAGATGAGATCAACTTGATCGAAAAAAGGTGTGGCCTACATGTGTGGTTGCCGGGTTGGATCGTATGCGTCGTAACACATACGCGACAAATAACTATTTTGTAATATTTTGTTGTTCCAAATGATAGCAACTACGGGTTAACCCATACATATATATGAAGTGAGAATAAAAGTGTAAACAGAGTGCTATACATGTATGGATGTGTCTAGCGTTGGATTGGACACTCAGTGAATTTTGGACTAAGGTGTTACACTTCCCTCCACATTGCTTATCCCTGGACCCTTAATCCTATCTAGACCCCCAAATTGATGCCGCCACCTAGCATATCGCCTCTCCAGTGAGGCCAATTGCCAGGCCATCGCTGCCGGTGTTCCCTTTCCTGATCCAATACCTCCATCCTAGCCTTTGCTGGCGCTATCACCATTGATCACCTTCCTAACCACACAAACCTTACTCGACTATTCCATTCTGGCTACCCTGCCAACCTCTATCGTCCACTGCCTTCCTCTAAGCTCATGGCCAATGAGACCACTATGGACACCTCGAACCCTAACCGTCACCAGTGTAGATAGGCTAGAAAATTTGGCCTATTTATTTGGGAAAAAACATATGATTGATAAATAAAAATTTTAAATTAAACCTTTTCCCTTTGTGACATGCCACGTGGTTCAGCCAAACCGTACATTATCAAAACCCACAGAATAACAGTATCTCTTTCCAAAGTTTGGCTAAGTAGTAGTACCGTGTATATAATGTAATTTCAAATCAAACAAATGGAGCATGATATGCTATATTACCTTTTTCGTGAAGAGGTCCGTTGCATCCTTGTCTCCTAGATGATTGAGTTTGTATATGTTTTCTTGTTTCCCTGAACAATGCTTAGCAATACTCTCTACCCTTGTGGTGACTATGATCCGGCTTGCTGTTTCCGTTCTTGGGAAATCTGATTCTACATCGTCCCATTCTTTTCTGGATAATACATCATCCAGAACAATCAAATACTTCTTTCCTTGTAAAAGGTCAGTCAGCGACTGTTGATATTCTTGTTTCTTTCCTTTTGAAAGGTAAGGCAACGACTGTTGATCTTCTTGTTTTGTTTTGCGGTCCATCGAACCCATGGCTTCCTTGTTTCCAGAAGTTTTTGAGCCAATTTGCATAATTAAGCTCGTACGCAGCTCCTCAAGATCAAAAGGACGCATGACTGTGACACAAGCGCATTTCTCGAAAGTGCTTCCAAGCTTGTGATACACATCTCGAACTAGAGCGGTTTTCCCGAGACCACCCATTCCCCACACAGAAATCACCTCAAGTTGTTTGCTACCTTTTGAAATTAGTTTGGCAATTTCAGTTTTTTCATACACTCGCCCAATGAGCTCAGATTCCTTGAAAATGTGAGTAGGGCTTTTTCCTTCTGCAGAGCTAGGCTCTAGCTCCATTGAATCAGTTCCATCTTCAGAACCCTAGGCACAAGCAAACAATGATTAATTAGGTGATGTCCTCTCCCAGGACAATGTTTACCCTGTTTTAAATCTTGTAACAGTTTAAATGATAGATTTCATTCTAAAGAAACAAGAATCTCTAGCAAACTATTTAATCTTCATATGATTTGTGGCCCATAAGAGTTATAATTCAGAACACCATATTGGTCAATCAATTAGGAGATTTAAATCAGTTAATTTAGTAGGGACAAAATTATAATAAATAGAATCTAAGTATATCAGGATATATCAGATAGGTGCATATGCACTTATTTGCACACTTGCACATTTTAAAAAATCCTCCAAAAATAAATGGATGTAGGTTAGAGCATGCAAACATGCAAACTTTAGCTCAAAAATATTATCATATGGCATTGTACAAAAGACAAGCAAGTTTGTACGCATAGAAGTTGGTTATCCTAGTCTTTCTACAATGTACAGAAGATCATATTTCTAACAAATTTTGCAAGTTCACGTATTCTAATTTTCCGTACATTCATGAATTTTGGGGGAATTTTTTTGAAGTGAACTAGGTGTAAAAAAAAAGGTGCATATCATGTATGCAAATATTCTTTAACCACAGCAGGAGCACCTTTTGGTGGAATGGTGGAGATTTGGGCGGGTAGGGCTAATAAACTGTGTGTTGTTTTCGGCTCACAGGAATTTAGCTAAAAAGAGCAGATAAAAAGCTTCCTTTTGAAGACATGGAAATATGGACTTCATCAAATGACAAAGTGGAGGTCACCATGATGTCCTCCTGGTTGAGCCGATCGAACCCATATATTATCTCTACTACTTCTAATTAGGAGTTAGTGGTGATACGTCCGTTCTCCATCATCAACCCACGTCTAAACCGTGAAAAAAAAACACCGACGGAAAAAAACCGAACCGACCGACGGAAAAAAACCTAAGCCGTTTTTCGCTTCGTTCCTCACGATATGCCCACCTCCCGACTTCTCCACGAACACGACAGCCGCCCCATCTGCGAGTCCAGATGCCTTCCCCGGTGCGTCCCCGCTCCTCCGTAATTAGGAGAAATAGATGTTTGATCTTGTAGCACAATTTTCTTTTATTGCTTGACCTTTATATTTCGTTATTAATTTTATTTTTCGTAGCAACGCACGGGCATTGAACTAGTTTACTTAAATTGAATGAAATGTGAAAATTATGAATCTCGGAAAGTTGGCACAAGCCCAGCCCACCAAGGCAGTGCGGCGCCACACTCAGACCCCCAAATTTCCATTTTTGATGTCGTACTCATTTACTCTTGGTTAAGTTTTGTCTCACTGGGTTTTCTCAATTGAAAGCTTTTAATGAGGCAACATGTACAATGGTAAAAACGCAAGCTATGTAATTTCTTCTTCTCACATTTTTTCCCATTAAGTTTTTGGATCAAATTTTTAAAGAAGCATGAGCACAGCGTTAGCAAAGTGTTCAAGGGGGAGTGTGCATTGGCAGTTTCGAGGACCCGATTATGTGTAGACAGTTTACCTAAACCAAATGATCATTAGGAGGCAGGCAGTCCACAAGACCCATTAGCATGGTTAGTCTTAGGCTCTGTTTGTTTTAGCTTTTGATTCGGGATTCTGGCCTCAAAAGTAGAATCAGAAACAAACAGCCTGATTTTAGAATCTGATTCTCACAATCCAGCCCACCGATATACACTAGAATCCACAATCCACTTCATATGTGCTTTTGGATTCCAGCTTTTAGAGAATCAGTTTCTCTACAACTACAATCCAGAATCAGCTTTTAGAGAATCCAAAGCTGAAACAAACAAGCCCTTATACTCCTTCCGTTCCAAAATATAGGGCATATTAGAATTCAAAAAAGTCAAATTACATAAATTTTGACCAAGAATTAATCAAATTATATGCATGTTTAATTTACAAAAAATGTATCAATTGATTCATATTTCACTTATCTTTCAATTATTGTTGGTTTATTAACAATTCATAATATATTATAACAGAAATTAATGGTCAAAGTTTACTTCAAAATTTTTTTTTGAATTCTAATACACCCTATATTTTGGAACAGAGGGAGTATTATTTATTCGTCATGAAGACCTCCCATACTATATACGGGAGATATGGGGGCAAAAGCAATAAAGTTGTGAGAAGGCTGGAACTACATTTTTTGTGTTCTTGTCTACCCTTTTGTAGTTATGAGTTGCGAGCTTCGATCATCCCTAATGCAACCTCGATTCAACAATTATATGATTTCAATATGACTTTTTGACATTTCTTTCTTACATGACCTTTTCCTTAATTATACCATCAATAACCTTTTTTTTTACTTCTCCAACCAAGTCGTGCTACTAATGTCAAAAAAAAAAAAACTACAAGGTACTTATTGGAGTAAAATCAGAAACTAGGGGTTGACTAACAATTGAGAAAGTGGTTTTCTCAACAAAATTACTTGGAGGCTAGTTCCAAGCTGAAATGTTGATTTTAAATTATTATAAAAATGAAATTTGGTTTATAATTGAAGGGAGATATTCCTTCACTTCTACTAAGTACGAGCAAAGAGATTTTTTTTACCATTTTTAGAAGGTACCCAGCTATCTATTGGGCTAGCTCTAAGATATACCAAGAGTTTAATGGATAAAAGTACTAAGAGGTATTTAGAATTTATTTAGGTCTGGTTTGGGAAGCTTATTTCCGGCCGGAATCTCTGTGGATGGGCCGGGATTTTAACCTCCTTAAGGTAATTCGATGGAGATCCTAAAGAAAGTAAATACTCTCGTTATCGATACATAACTGACGAATTTTTTTTATTTAATATTTATTTTAAATCTTTTTTTCAAAACTAATCGTGGGATGAAAATTTATGAAATTACCCCTGTCGCCTGATGACGGGCGATCGCTTCTTTGAGGCGACAGCGCCCGCCTAACGGCGAAAGTCCAAAATTTTAACGGCAAACCAAAAAAATTCGAAAAATAGAGCTATCGCCCCTGTCTGGGGCGATAGGTTACTGTAGCACACGAAATACTGTAGCAAATTTTTTTTCCTTTTTTTGTAATTTAAAAAAAACACTGTCAGATTTTTAAAAAAATTTACAAGCCAGATAATCATCCGAAAAAATTATGGTACCATCACTTGTTCTTTGGGATCATACAAAAAAATTTTCAAAATAATTTAACATCATTTGTTATCTTCAAAAAATCAAAAACAGAATGGACATAATTGGGACAGTAAACTTGTTAGATTTTTATAAATTTTCTCGAGTGTGATCATCATCTAAAATTTTTATGAAAGATTAAAACTTCCTCAGTACCATTCTGTAAAATTTTCAAAAAATTCAACTTTCTTGGTTTGCTCAATAAAATCTATCAATACAATAAGCACTAAACTTAATTTGTTGTATTATATTTCAAAAATCAATTCATTTGAGCTAAGGATTTATCAGGCAATTCAAATATTTTTATAACTTTTTGAAATTTTGTTTTTCAAATTTACTTGAGCTAACGATTCTTATGTAAAATTTTCTGCTCAAAATATTTCCCCAGGAATTTATAACAATTCTGACATTCAAAGTACTAGTTTTTAACTCTCTCTATTTTTGAATTTTTAAATATCTTAAATTAATTTATTAATTTCTGATATTTTTTCTGTTGATGCATTTATCGCTGGTGAATATAATATAAAATTTTAAAAAAAAATCAAATTTGTTGGTTTGCTCAATAAAATCTATCAATGCAGTAAGCACTGAACTTAATTTGTTGTATTATGTTTCAAAAATCAAACAGAGAAAGAACATAAATGGCAATGTGCCTTCTACGAATTTTATAAATTCACTGGAGCATGATCATGATTTCAAATTTTTATGAGATATTAAAAATTTCCTTCCCACCCTTATGTAAAATTTTTAAAAAATTTAGACCTTTTTTATTGCTAAATTAAATCTTTGTATTGATCATCGGTCCGTTAACAGGATAGTAACACTTTTCCCATTTTTTAAAATTCATGACACTTGATCATCATATGAAAATTTTATGAGAATATTATGGATGTGTCAGGACCATCCAGAAAAAAATTTCAAAATTTTACAAGCTCGTTTGTTCTAATTTTCATTCGGATGAAACTTGCCGCTCAGCGCTTTACCAAGACAGTACCAATGTTTAAATTTTTAAAAATTCCTCACATTTGATAATCATCTGAAATTTTAACACAAATATCAAAAATATGTTAGGAATCTTCATAAAAAATTTCAGAATGTTCTAACATCGTTTGTACTATTTTTCATCCAGTTCAAACTTGCCGATCAACGTTTTATCTACATAGTATCAATGTTAGAATTTTTAAAAATTCCACAAATCTGAGAATCACCTGAAATTTTTATGAGAACATCTCTAATATGTCAGGAACCTACAAAAACAATTTCAAAATTGTTCGACGTCGTTTGAATGTGATTTTTCAAAATTCCTTGGCCCAAAGGCCCCAACAAATATTGTAAAAAAATTACCAAAAAAAAATTGCTACAGTGTTAGCTACAGTAACCTATCGCCCCAGACAGGGGCGATAGCTCTATTTTTCGAATTTTTTTGGTTTGCCGTTAAAATTTTGGACTTTCGCCGTAAGGCGAGGCGCTGTCGCCCAAAGAAGCGATCGCCCGTCTTTGAGGCGACGAGGGTATTTTCGTAAATTTTTCATCCCGCCGATTAGTTTTGAAAAAAAGATTTAAAATAAATATTAAATAAAAAAAATTCCATAATGATACGCAGACCTGCCAATTATAGAAAGAAATGATACTAATTGCTTTGCTCCTGTGCCTGTTGTTGTTGTACATTAGTTCCTATGTACATAATGACATAAACAGCAATTTAATTAGCCGAGAAGTTGAACCAGAAGAACACCAAAAGGCAGAATTCACTTGTTGATTTTAGGATATACTTTTTTCTTTTCAAGGCTGATGCCAGGACTTTGAGTGTTACCTTATCGTTGAAGGCATAAAAAATATGATCAGCAGACAATTGCCTGTGCTCTGGTGCTACAGTCCCCGTCCCTACGCACGAGCTTGCAACTTCAAATTGCTGTGTGGAAACTATGATTCGGCTCCCTTTCTTGCTGGTCGGGAAGCATGTTTTAATGCAATTCCACTCTTCAATGGATGATAGATCAGTAAGCACAATCAGGTAACTCTTGTCATTCATATACTTCTTGAATGCATCAACCAAAACATCTTCCTTCATCGTCCCCATCGCCAGCAGTTCTTTGCCCCCTGCTTTGCTGGCCTCTCGAGGAGAATTTACATAGAGTTGCCCGACAATGCTTTGCAGAAACTTTGTTGTATCAAAAGGATGCATCAACCCGACCCAGGCGCGGCATTGGAACATTCTACAGATCTTGGTATCATCGTAGGCCCTTTTGATGGCGGACCTATCCCCGAGATCAACACTTGTTCCCCACACCGCGATCACTCTAAGATCTTCGTCCTTACTGTTGATCAATCGAATGAGAACAGCTTTTGCTTCGTCCTGCTGCCGCCTTACTTCATCGCTCCCGGACATTGTTGCACCGGCAGTGCTGGACTGCCCAGCGGCGGCGGTAGCCTTGGAGCCAGAGCCCTTGATGAGTTGGTAGCGCGCGTTCCTCTGGCTGACATCCTCCACCTTGGCTCTAAGCTCCTTCATCTTCTTGGCCACCCGGCGCCGGTCCTGCACCGTGAGGGGGATGCGCCACCTAGATGGCTTCCCCAGACGGACGGCGAACTCCTGGAGGCAGTCCTCGGCGTCGTAGGCCACGTCGCGGACTTGCTTCACCCAGGTCCTGACCACCATGTTGTCGTCTCGCTCCTCGTGGGCTGCCATCAGGAAAGACCGCATCATCTCGAGCTCGTCCCTGATGAAGGCCTGATCACGTTGGATGCCAAGCTGCAAGGCCACCTGCTCCGCGAGGGCGGATTCGGCGTAGCCAAGTGCTCCATCCAGAACGGACTTGCCAACACTCAGTACCGTCGATTCCATCACCACCCTCCCTCTCTCCACACACACACACTGTGGTTTGTGAACAGTATATGTGGATCAAGTGGTTGAGGATGCTGTGAAGCGCAATGTGCAGCGAACAGAATGATCATCAGTACAAATATGTTGCAGGCAAAGGTATTTGGAAGATACCCAACTTGCTGTTTTGGTGTACATCAAGCCAAGCAAGAGAAGATACTTTGGCACGCAGGTGACAGATAATCAATCCATTCTTATCTGCAGCTTACAGGTGACGAGAAGAACAAAGATGCATCCTGTTAGCTTGCTAGCACACTCCAAGGATGGATGCCAAAGGCATGCATTTCTTTGAGCTGGTATGTCAGTTCTAGCCCATGCCACATAAATATTATATATTCAGCATTCAATGCACGGTTAACGAGATCCTTTTTTAATACTGGGGGCTTACTAGCAACAGAGCCAGCCAAACATGCATGGCCATGGCTTTCTTACTTTCATAGAACACTAACCTAAAAGTTTCGTGTTAATACCTCGAGTCCTACCAGCACGTTGTTGGGATATGAAACCCAGAACAAATTGAGTTCTCCAAAATAGTAGCGAGTGGGAGTGCATTATACGTGTCCTGCATTTTTTTCCCTATTGGAGGGCAATATGCCCTGCATTTTGTTGAGTTCAGAACACCCTTCTCTGTACATTGTCATGAATCTTGCTGTGTTTCTTTCAGTTCCTATACTGAAGGCAGAATTACAGGCCAGGCTGCTCGATCCCTTGTCTTTCGCCAAAGTTTACTAAATAAAGCAATGGTGCTGGTCCGATTAGAGGGCAAAAAAGTGCATTATCATGGATCTTACTATGTTTCTTTTAGGTTTTATACAGCAGAGAGAACATGTTGCAAGCCATGCTGCTTTCTTGTATTTCGCCAAAGTTAAAGAACCTGGTCCCCTCTGCTTCTATGTATTCCCTCCCAATACAAGTTGCATAACTCTTAAAGAAAGTGAAAGAATAAGCAATTTGCATCCACCGTGCATTCATGCTTTAATAGTTCATTAAGCTCGATAGACTACCTTGTTACGAACGTGTTACACGAGGTGTTTGACAAAAAGATTAACAATGCGACTCCTTCGACAAGGCGCAAGGAATGTGTTGTGGCTGTAGACCAAATAGTAGAGAAGGTCTTCTTTCTCCTCGAAGCATCGCCATGCTTCGCGTTTTCCACGTGGCCTCAATAACTTACCGCTAAACCTCTCACGCGTCCAGACTCCCTCGAACCGTCCTCGGCTGCAAATGGGCCCAAGTTACTTGACGCGCCATGTGTCCTCATCAGCTTTATCATGGCGGCATCAGCTTTCTTGACCATTATGGACCTCGACTCCTCTCTGAGCCTAGTCCCGGTCCATATCGTTACCCGTTATGTTATTCACTAGTGCTTCATGCTCAGGTTCATTGTCTTCTCAGCTTGCAACCACTTCCCGGTCTCGATCATCTTCCGACGTCCCATTACCATTCTAGACCTTAGCTCTCCTACCTAGTCCTGGTCTCGCCTTCACCTCACCATGATCTAACTCCGAAGTCCTACAATCACACAGATAAGAAACACATCACATAGCACTATTCACAAATATATGCAATTAAATCAACAAAATTTAATTCACATATCGCTGGAAAGTCTGTACTATGCCATCCAAGGTCGTTAGTACCGTATGTCCGGTACTACCACTCTTGGTTAGCCGGTAGTACCACTCCCACTAATCAACCCTGAGAGACACCTCTTTGGTAAATAACTTCCGCCACTGGAAGCCGGTGGTACCACACCCCTGGTACTACCACTTCCAGATGGCCGGTAGTGCCTCCCTTGTCTAATCTCAGATAAAAACACCTTTTTATGAAAAGTCTACCACTCACACGACCGATACCGCCCTAGGGCCAGGGACTACCACCATCCTAGGCGGGTACCGCCGCTACCACAAGGCCGATAATGCTGTCCTGACCTAACAACTGTCAAATTGCTCTAAATTCAAAATTAAATTCGAATTAAACTCAAACTCGAGCACTAAATATTCAAACCAAGTCAATAACTCATCACTAATAAGGATAAACCTCCATATGTTTTTTTAATTTTAAAAGGCAAACTATTGTATATGGCCTCAGGAGTTGTCTGGTCTTCCATGGTTGTAATTTCCAAATAGATATGTAGAGCGTGAATTACATGATGCAATTCGTATTAGGATAGATGATACCTTCAACCGAACGTACCACAGCGAACGGCTTAGAACAAGGAAATCTCACGATCCAGCGAGCAAATACTTGCACCACAGTAGAAACCCCTCCTGACAAGATGATTGGAATTCACGAAACACAAGGACACGACAAAAGTGATTATCCCAAAAGCCATCTTGGCTAAACTCTCAATTCATAGTAAAAAAATAACCTGCTTTTACATGATGCAAAGCCATGCATGGTCTTTTATAGCCACGTACAGGCTATAACTGACATAGGACTCGGATTCGCCTGATTTTACTCGAACTCAACACGCGCGTGCCTTTTACATCTCGGCTACTCATGTTTCGTACGACTAGACCGATTTATTTTGTGAACTTTTCTTGTTTTACAGGCTCGAGAAAACCGACTCAATCTAATCCAAATCCAACTAAACCAAAATTATACTTGATCCTTCATCTCGCGTGTCTTCTAGTAGGCTGCTGCAGGTGGCCCCCACCCCATCGCACGAAGGGAAAGAAACAAACACGTTCTGTTTAAAGAAAAGAGACCACCGACAAAAAGTCTCAAACTATGAGTTAGGGTATCTGAAATTTGTAGGCTAAAATATACTAAATTAAGCTTATATTTTTGGTCTAAAATGTAAATAAGATGATCTATCTATATACTCTTAATGTACTTATAGCTCCAACTTCACGAATCTGATGAAGCTAGAATTTTCAGCTCTCGGATTGATTCCCGTGAAGTGATTCTCCGAAATGAACTAGGGGCTGGGAGTTGAAAAAAGCTGCTTCTCCTGATTCACTCCCAACAAAGAGTCAGTTTCTCCATAGAGTTTATCCTATGGATTCGTTAGAGAATCACTTTCAGCGACAGAATCACTTCTCTCAGAGAATCACTTCTAACAGAGAATCAGAATCAGAGGGAGCTCTACCAAACAGACCCTAAATCCCTACCAAACACACCCTTAATCCTTCCTGGTTTCTTGCAGCTGAAACCCTCCACCTCCTCTTTTTATCTCTTGGAAAATAGGAAAGCAACAAGACTCGTTATTCTGACCTTTGATGATCTCCTGCACACACACAAATATTCCAATAGGACTGGACTTGCACACGCAGTACATTCAGAAGCACCCTAAATGATTGTGAGCTAAAAGAAACACCCCTCCAAGACAGAAAGTACACATGGCGCAACCAACGAGCGAACCTGACGCTCGTCAAATTGGACAGAGTTTTTCTGAAGTGAAGCCTGAGACCTCTTCTTCGACAATCATGTCCTACACTCGCTCTCCACCTCCCTCTTCGGTCCTCTCGCTATCA
The DNA here is from genome assembly GCA_036346375.1 of Guadua angustifolia. Classification (NCBI taxonomy): domain Eukaryota; kingdom Viridiplantae; phylum Streptophyta; class Magnoliopsida; order Poales; family Poaceae; genus Guadua; species Guadua angustifolia. Next base: position 39,934,758 of record CM070514.1, read on the forward strand.
AATAGCAGTGGCCCTAGCAGGCTGAGACATTCCATTTTGAGAATTTCTGGGCAAATACCAACGCACGGATTGAACCACCAACTGAAAGTGGCGGCGTCGGCGCAAAAGGCTTGGAGCAAAACATTACTCTCAAGTGGAAAACTCCAATTACACGCTAGGACAGATGCTAGGAGATAAAGCGTCAAGCCGAGACGGCCATACGGTCAACTTCTACAAAGCTTGCTGGATATTATTAAAAATGGCATCATGGCAGCCTTTGAAAGCTTGTACGATCTCCTGTCGTACAGCGAACATCGCCTTGACTCCACAGAAGATGGAGCGGATAGTATCATTGATTTCAGACATCACTTTGATTTATGAAGTGGTTAAAGCTCTGTTTGTTAGTGCTCTCGATCTCTGCTCTATTTTAGATTTGAAATTTGTAGGTTAAAATAAACTGAATTAAGTTTATATTTTTAGTTTAAAATATAAACAAAATGCCTCAATTAAACACTTTTAATGTATTTATAGTTCCATCTCTAAAAATTTCTAGAGTAAGGAATATCCTACTCTACTAATTTCATAAATTTTGGTACAAGCCCTAGATAAACTGATCACAAAGGTGCTTGCCGTGCCGCCCGCGCCGCATCTCGACAACTTAATATCCTCCAGCCAAGGCGCGTTCGTCGGGACAAAAGCGTTCGTGACAATTTCCTTTATGTGCGCATTATGACAAGGCGGTCCCATATATAAATCCAAAACTCTGTCTCTCTTCCTCAAGCTGGACATAGCCAGAGCTTGTGACACTGTAAACTGGGACTACCCTGCTAGACCTACTTCTGCACATGGGATTCACGACGGCATCATCCCATGTCCTCCTCAATGGCATCCCTATCAGGGGCGAATCTAGTGTCGAGGCTTATTGGGGCTCCAGCCCTACCTCCGGCCGGTCAAACCCACTGCCCCCTAGTATCCCCAACGCAGAAAGAAGTGGCCTTTGCAATACTCAGGGAGAAGAAGACAGGTAGCTTAACAATTAATATAATGCTTGTTAGGGCTTGTGTCGAATATGTGTACGAGTATGGTTACAATTGGACTCTGTGTTGTAATAGGCAGGAGGAGATAGAGTAGGAGTCGGACTCTATGTCCTTGTCCCCTATATAAAGGGTGCAGACCACAGTGTAACAATGACGACTAACAATAGTAGCATAGGCAAAGAAGGAGGCGTGGCTTTCTTGTGGCCGTGCTCCATGTAGCCGGTATCTTTGCGGTATTGTTGATTGGGAGGAGCGCCCATAATCGAGCCCCCGCAGATGTAAGGCGCAAGCGGCTGCGTTACCAAACATCGTGTCTCCTTGTGTCGTTCGATCTTACATTGGTATCGGCTGTTTTTCCTAACAAGTGGTATCGGTGAGGTTGCAATCACGCAAGATCAAGGGGAGACACGAGGTTCATACTCGACAGGCGCCGGAAAATTACTCGTCTGGTGCAAGGTGGAGCATGGCGGCAATCGGCGTTTGATCGGATTGGTCGAACACTTGAGCGAGGAGGCTTGAACCGTTCGATGGACTACGTTGGCGAGATTGATCGAGGCGTGATAATGTCGGGCCAACATCGTCGGTGGCGAGTCGTTAAAAGCGGCGACGGCGCTCTCGATCGAATCTGAGATCGGGCGGCGGGAAGCGATGATCGATCGGATGTTACACGGGATAAACATCATGACACGACGAGTAATTATTGTGCCATGGATGTTGTGCAGGTGTGACATGAAGTTTTGACGAAAGATTGGCAGGGATTTAGCGTGCGACGATGCACTGCGGGTCAGCGAGGTGCGGGCCGGGTCGGGCCAGGATCTGAGGCATCAACACCGGCGGCGCTGGCGGTCCGTAACTCAGGCGGGGCTTCAGAAGCCAGATTCTTCGATCGGCCCTGTTCTTCGATCGGCACATGTGGCAGGGGGCTTCTTCCTCACGCGGGGGCACTGATAGCGGCAGCAGCCAGTGCGGCACCTGGCGATCGGTGACCTTCACGGGGAGATCGAGGCGGCCAGCTGCGGCGGTGGGATCCGGGGCAAGGCGACGACGAGCGCTGCGGGCGCGCTGGCCAGGTAGGCGACGGCGGGCTCCGGCGGCTGCAGGCGCCTGAAGACCGGCGGCGTTGAAGACTCGGGAGATGAACTTCGAGTGGAAGACCGCATGCATTGTTGCATGGCTGCATGCACAATTGGAAGACTTGCATGCATTGATGCAGGGCCCCACCGGAGGCAGGCACATGCATGGCAAGTCATGCATGCATTGATGGCGCATGCAGCCATGCAACAATGCATGCGGTCTTCCACTCGAAGTTCATCTCCGAGTCTTCAACGCCGCCGGTCTTCAGGCGCCTGCAGCCGCCGGAGCCCGCCGGAGCCTACCTGGCCAGCGCGCCCGCAGCGCTCGTCGTCGCCTTGCCCTGGATCCCACCGCCGCAGCTGGCCGCCTCGATCTCCCCGTGAAGGTCACCGATCGCCAGGTGCCGCACTGGCTGCTGCCGCTATCAGTGCCCCCGCGTGAGGAAGAAGCCTCCTGCCGCATGTGCCGATCGAAGAACAGGGCCGATCGAAGAATCTGGCTTCTGAAGCCCCGCCTGAGTTACGGACCGCCAGCGCCGCCGGTGTTGATGCCTCAGATCCTGGCCCGACCCGCCCGCACTCTTTGCATCGCCGCACGCTGAATCCCTGCCAATCCTTCGTTAAAACTTCATGTCACACCCGCACAACATCCATGGCACAATAATTACTCGTCAGGTCATGATGTTTATCCTGTAACATCCGACGATCATCGCTTCCCGCCGCCCGATCTCAGATTCGATCGAGAGCGCCGTCGCCGCTTTTAACGACTCGCCGACCACGATGTTGGCCCGACATCACGCTCGATCAATCTCGCCAACCGTAGTCCATCGAACGATTCAAGCCTCCTCGCTCAAGTGTAAATAATCGTCTTGAGCAATACTTTCTACTCCCATAGTGCCAACTAATGACCACGTAGCAAGAATTAGCTAGTTAGCTATGAGCAATTCAGCACCCATTATACTGCATAGCTGAAATGAGCTGCAAGGCCTTGCAGAATTGAGAACCAGGACTGCGTCCATATCTCAAAGCAGGTAAAAGCAGATGGCTTTCAATTAGGCATGAGAGCTACATGCAAAATTGCCATAAATCAGTAAACACAGAAAGAAAAAACCTTTGCCATAAATCAAAATTGGGAGAAGAAGAAAGCAAATAAGCAATACTGCCATACTGGGCTTGTGGGCTATCAAAATTAGTCATGGGCTTTTAGCCTTTCGCCTCACCTGGGCTGATAGTATGGTACCGGGAGACGAACAGTGCCATCTTGTGGGCGGCAGACACACGAGCGATTGGAGGCAACGGGCGACAGATGCACGGCTGGACGCGACCAGGCGACGGGTGGCCAACTCGCGAGCGCCATCCAGCCGGCTGCGGGCGAGGCCACGAGGGAGGACACGCATCGCATCGGTGCGTGGGCTAGGTGGGGATTAGGGAACGTCGGCGACGAAAGCCAATCACCAGAGGAGGAGTTGAGGAGATTGCGCCGGTGGCCGACACGCATCTTCAGTCACCAGAGGAGCTGAGACGAGGGAGATCGGGATCGCTGGATGCCCAGATCGGCAAAAGAGGACTAGTCTGGAGTTTGGAGAAGCAACCGAGGAGGAGGCACCTCAGATTGATCGCAGCAAAAGGCTAAAAGCACTTCGACTCATCACTGGACCACTGGTATATTATAAACTATAAATTGTCCAAGCAATGCACAGTCTGCACTCTTTCTGATAAAGTGATAGGATATTCTATTAATCTATTGATATTGGGTATTGACTGGTTGATTTTTTTCTCTCTAAACATGTGATTCAATTTGTTTGATTGCAGCAAACTAAGTTGCAAAAATGGAGAACCAATCATTGCACAATTTATTCCGACAAAGTGTGAGTACTAGTAACCTATGAACTAACGAGGGCTACATGGCTCGGTATAGAAGCCCCCCTTCTCTATTTTTATCCTGGATTCGCCACTGATCCCTAGGGATAGCATAAACCATGGGAGAGGTCTGCGAACCCGCTCTCCCCTTTCCTCTTCATCCTGGCAATTGAACCTCTGAACCGGCTGTTTGAGGTTGCAACGGAGCAATGGCACCTAGACCGCCTGAGAGGCAGATTGGCCACCTTGCGAACTTCATTGTATGTAGATGATGCAGCAATCTAGCTTCATCTCCCCTATAGCGGGAGACATCCAAACAGTGACCCAAATCCTCCGCAGCTTTGGAGATGTCACAGGGCTGAAGACAAACTTCCAAATGAGGACGGTGGTACCAATTAGCTACGACAACATAGACCTGGATGCGGTTCTACAAGACTTCCCTGCAGTACGTTGAAGTTTCCTGCTCAAGTATTTAGGTTTAGGGCTTCCGATAACACACGAGAGGGTGAGGAAAGTGGATTTCCAGCCTTTTATCAGACAAGGTGGGCAATAGACTGGCAGGTTGGCAGGGTAGGTTGAAAACGTCGGCCGGCAGAATGAACATCATGAAATACCCCAAAATTTCAAAAAATTGGATTTATTTGAATTTATCGGATTTATTTCAATTTTGCTGGAATTTTCCCGAATTTATTTGACCCATTTTTGAGCCCTTTCCCTTTTTGGCCGTTGCTCCAAATCCGCTTTCCCATTTTGGAAATGCGCCTTCACCCTGGCCCGTTTTTTTTTCTTCGCGTGCAAGGCGTCCGCCTCGCCTTTGCTCCCCTCTCAAGGCCTTGGGCGCCGCCTGCTCGCAGCCCTAGCTCCACGTCACGCCCGCCCACCTCGCCTCGCCTCGGCTGCTCGAGCGCCAACCCAACTCCCCTTCGCCTTTCACTCGGCGCCTCTAATTACAGTGTCATCTTCTTCGCTTGCTCACGCGCTTGACCCGCCGCCTGCTACAGTAATCATCGTGTGCACCGCCCGTCCTGTCGCCGCTCACCCCGTCTCGTCACCGTGCCCACGCCCTGTCACATCACCACCTCGAGCCACTCACCCTAGCTGCGCCTTGAGCCCCTCCCCGCCTCACCCGTCCTCTCGCCGGCACCCCCTTCTCTCTCCCCACCCGCCCTCTCTCTTTCCTCCCAGCGCCGCTATATAAACCCCCGAGCTCCGCTCTTTGTCCCCTCCCCGAGTTCCCCCGCGTGTCCTCTCTCGCTTCCGCTACTCATTTTCCCCTTCGGCACCCTCCTCCGCCTGCGTCGCGTGTGTCTTCTCCAGCTCCGGCCAACTCCCTCGCCGCTGCTTGCCCCATCCATCCCCTTCTCTCTCTGCTGCTTGGGTCGCTGCGCCACCACCCACCCATGGGACCCCACCGGTCAGCACCTCCCTCTCCCATTGGCCCGTGGCCCCTAGTGTCTTCGCGCTGGGCCGGCACTGCTTGGCGTGGGCAGTCTGACGCATCGCATGAAGCCGTCGCTCGGCGAGCAGCGTGGTTGTGGGCCGCACAGTGCTGGACCTATTGTACTATGCTGCGGCCCAGTTAGATTTAATTTCCGATTTTCGGATTTAAAAATTATTTAAATTCTGAAAAATCAATAAAAAATTTCAGAAAAATTCCCAAAAATCCAAAAATGCCCAAAAATACCTATTCTTAACCAGTTCGAGTAGCTGAATCCAAAAATGATCTTCGTTCCGCCAAACCAAGTACAAAAAATTCCCAAAATACCCCTAAACCCTATTCCGACCATTTTTTCTTCGGCTTCTTTTTCCGTTCTTCTTTCTTTAATTATTTTATTCGTTTATTTGTTGGTTGCGTTTTCTCGCGTTAGATCCGACGTTGGAGAAATCCTTGGAGCAATTCCCAGAGCGGGAGCAGTTCGAGGAGCCGTATCAGGAGCCGGAGCCGATCGAGATCGGACAAGGCTTCGATCACTACTCTCTAAATGAACCATCGATCCCGCAAGGCAAGCCACACTCCTTGAACATGTTGGACCCAGTTTCATTACAGTAATATGTATATTTTTTGTACCGCATTATTTTCTAGTATCTTGGAAAACTACAAAAAAGTGGTAAATTAGAATGACATGATTAACTATACCCGAATGTAAAACCCGTTGTTACGTTTTAATCCCTTTTAACCCTAGGTTATAAAATATTGAACCATTGTAGATTAGCAGTTAATATAATTTCACCTTTAAATAAAATTGCTCAAAATCTCTGAGAGTTGGTTGGGGATTTTCAAAAATTGCTACGGTTAGGGAGACAGTGTTGGGCGGACCACGGGAGGTGGATGCTAGCCCAACCCCTAACTAATGACGAAGCCAATATGTGGTGTGGTGGTGGTACAGTGGGTACCAACGGTTTGTGGTATGTCATTTTGGCTGAGTCTTTGATATTTAAGGACCGATGTCTTGGGCAAGGTAAATAACTTTAGTTCCCGCTCAACTACAAGTTAGGCCGGTTCACCCTATTGACCAGTTCCAACATAGCTCAGTACATTGTACTTCCCTTTGGAATACCGATAGGAAGTAGCTACCATTTTGGGAGGAGAATGATCCGCGAAGCAATTTAGGGTGGAACAGGAATGGGGTGGCCATTCGCCAGTTCTCATAACAGTAGGTATCCACAGTATGACCAGATCGCGTCTCCCGCTTTGGCCAGTGGATCCTGGAGACTATGGATTCTCGTAACCTACTGGATATGAGTTAAAGAAGGGAAGTCCAACAAAAGGCTATGATCATCTCAGTCCGGCCACTTGCATTAAAGTTGCATGTTACTTGCACATGGCACTAAATGTCGAAGATATCTTATGGGTAAAACTGAGCACCTCTGTAGAGTGATATCAATGGTATTCGAATATGCCATGTTTCCGGTTAATGAAGCTGAGTTAATTTAGGGTGATTCTTGTAACTGCGTCTCTGTAGCTTTCATAAATAGAACTTGTCGTAAATATGAACTTTGCAAATAACCCCCCATGGTATGATCTTATTTATGGCTTGTGTTTCAAATGTAAAATGAAAACTGATATTTATAACTTGCATCCACAATACTTAAAACCTGTGCCTACCTTTGTTTATCCATGCATGTAATATCCAGAGTTTCCGTGTGGTTTGTTGAGTACGGTTGTGTACTCACCCTTACCTCCTACCCTTCCTAGATTTCGAAGAAGACGACGGATTCCAGGAGACCGTAGATGGCAATGATATTTGGTTTTGAAGGTCTTGATCTATCTGCTCGAGTCTTTCCTGTGGGTGTTTTATAATGTATCTGGTGCCGCCGCACCCTTTGTAAAACTCTAGCCGTTAGGCCCTTATTTCATCTATATAATATTCACATTTGCTATTATGTCTGGCAATATATACTTAGTTACTTACAACTAAAATCTTAAATAGCTAGGCCTCCGTGGTCACTCATTAGCTGGGAGATCTAGAAAGAACGAAACGTTATAACCCTTTGAGTGTAAGGCGTGCTCACCGATGGTACTCATGGCTAAAATTAAGGAGGAAGCCAGGAGTTAAAGTTCCACCCCTTCTCTGTTTTACCTTGCTTTATTAATATAAAAGACAGTTCTATTGGCTGTTTCTATTTTTTTAAAAAAAAATTCTACACGGCAGACAGAATTGCAGGCCACGCTGCATTCTTGTCTTTCAGAAAAGTTAGCTAACTAAAGCAGGCGAAGGAGCTGGTCCGATCGGTGGACGAATAAAGAGCAAGACAAGAGATTGCTTTGCCCTTTGCTTGTGGCCGTCGAGAGCTTGTTCCAGGTACACCACGAGATAAGTAAGACACTCCACCATTTCTCCTTTATCAAGGTTAATCTGTACCCAAAAAGAAAAGAAAACCCGCAGAAAATAGGTCATTTTTTTCTCGACGGTATACATAAAATGGGACATTTCCATGCAATGTAGTGGGACTTCCGTCAATGGAGGTGTTGCTGGAGGGAATGGGAACAACCACCTTCGCGAGAAGCCTTCAGAGTGACCCTTCTCGCAGCTTCAGAACAGCAAGCGGGACTGACCCGAGAACGGAAGTGTGCGCGGCGGCGGCTGCGACTCCGCAGCGTGCACCTGCGGAGAGCGGGGCGAGGCGGAGAAGGGGAGCGCCATTGGAGCCTGGAAGGAGGTGAGAGAGGCAGCCGCGGTGCAAGACGAGCCAACAGGCGATGCGACCGACGGGTCCGATCGATCGGACGCAAAACGTAACCACAAAACCTTGAGAGTTGCCAATAGTGCGTTGCTCTTTGGTTTTCATGTGAGATGATCGCGTGTCTATTTACCGTGTATGATTTTTTTTAGTAAGTTTCGTCTTTTTACAAATAAAATTGTAAAAATAATCTCTTACTCGACCGCGGAAGCATCTGGTATATTCAGTGGGCTGGGAGTTCTTCATGTGCTTCTGTGGTCTCAGTCCACGGAATATGCAACGTGTTGCTTTCGTGTAATTCTGTAGTCGGATAGGGGATTACTTTTACAATTTGTTTTGTAAGAGGACTAGACTTACTAAAAAAAAATTGCTACGGAGCTAAGAAAGTGACGACATCCTTTCTTGTCACTTGCAACCTCTGGACCGTGTAAAAAATCAGCACGAGTGTTGATAAACTCAACATGAAGTCAGAAGGGAAGCAACCTAGATAGAAGTCTCTCTTTTTCCATCTTAATTTCTTAATTCTTTCGTAGATCTGAAACCTTGATAGAAGTCTCTCTTTTTCCTTATGTGATCTTAATTCTTTCGTAGATCTTAATTTCATCTCAGCATCTTTCGAAAGCACTATCATCGATCATCACCGATTGTTTGGATAATTTGTAATCCTAATTTATAGATCTAAAAACAACCGATGATACTCAAGGCACCTCATCCGTTTTAAGGATAAGGAAATCCGCAACAATTCTAAATTCTAGAAATTCTCACATTAATCGAAAGAAAAAGAGAAAGATCTCCACCACTTATTTGGTTGGGGTTAGATTACAATGGTGTAGATTAATCATATATAACAAATACAATTGTATTTTAATCATTGAAGTAGAGTTGTATATTAAAGACAATTACATCATAATATCTAGACGCATGCACAGTTGCACGGATAAATTCGCTAGTTGTATAAACAAATACCAATCCATGTATTATAGCAACGTGTCTGCTTATTAAAAGGCAAATATTACACACAATCCATGTAAGGCGTGGAGATGAAGTTAAACTAGAAGCGAAGCAGACTTGTGTGTTGTTGTGGGCGAAAGGAATTGTTGAAACAGGCAGAGATTTTAACAGGGAAAGGAAATTTTTCGGGAATACCTCCTTAAAAAAAGAAACAAAAATGCTAATTTTTGTAAAAAATATTCCTTTAAAAGGTTTTGGCTATTTTTTTTTACAGTAGCTTAGCCATGCTCTCAGGACCCTTCTCACAAATTTTTTCAAAATTATAAATTTAGTAGCTCAATCAAATCAGTGAATTTGCTTTAAATGTATTAGCAGCACTATCAGATTTTTTTTTAAAATCGTATAAGTTTGATCATGATTTGATTTTTTTATGGTAACATAGGTATGCTCTAAGGGCCCTCCTAATTTTTTTTTCAAGAAATTGCAAATTTAGTAGCGGAAGCAAAGCAGTGAAGTTGCTTTAAATGTATTAACAACATTGTTAGAATTTTTAAGTTTGACTATGATCTGGATTTTTTACAATATCATAGACATGCTCTCAAGGCCTTTCTAAAAAATTTCAACAATTTGCAAATTTAGTGGTTTAAGTAAAGCAATGAAGTTGTTTTAAATGTATTAGTAGAATTATCAGAATTTTTAAAAATCATACAAGCTTGATCACGATTTGCATTTTTTATGGTAGCTTAGGCATGCTCCGAGGACCTTTCTCAAAAAGTTTAAAAAAATTACAGTATGATTTAATGGCTCAATTAAATGAGTGAAGTTGATACAAAAAATCTGAAAAGTTTCAAAAATTTACGGCATGATTCAATGGCTCAATTAAATGAGTGAAGTTGATGCAAAAAATCTGGAAAAAAAATCGCTTTTAATCGGATTTGAACTGAAGATCTCACGCACGCACCGTAAAGCCCCTACCATCGAGCTACGTGCTACTTGTGAATCACGAGCTTAATAAAATTTATGAGGTTATGTAGCACGATATTGTAGAAACTACAATAAAAGGCGCGGCAAGGCAATGCGCGCGGACGGGTGCCGTACCTCTCCAACAATAGTAATATACTAGATGCACAACGGGCGGAAGGAATTGTTGAGATAAGCAAAGGTCCTAACTAGCGCTGTGTAGCGGGGAGGCCTTGCCTGCCATACCTCTCCGACAGAGTGTGTGTGTATATATATATATATATATATATATACATATATATACATACATACATACACACACATACATACATACATACATACATACATACATACATACATACATACATACATACATATGGCTAGATTAACCCCCGTGTTGCCCTATGTGATCTCTAAATTTTAGCGGAGAGAGGAAAATTCTTTCAAAGTGAAAAAAGCTAAAAAAATATTGTGGCTCAATTTTAAGAGAGGGAAAATTTTAAAAAAATAGAAAAAGGGAAAAAATTCAAGAAAAAATAATTAAAAAACTATAGCGCACGGTAGAAACATACTGTAGTTTCTACGGTGCACAAGAAACACGTGGCGGCTTGAGAAGCTGTTCCCCAAGAATCTATAGATCTATAGTTATATAGATGTAGTCGGAGGTGGAGGGGATGAAGTTACCAGTGGTATGTTACATGATTACGACACAAATGGTAGCACATAATATGCGCGTAAACTGAAAAATATTGTAGACATTTATTTTTTTAAAAAAAATAGTTTGATAGATTGAATGGAGTTAAAATGAAACTGCTGTAATACAATTTTTATTATATTTTTCACGTCTAGTTGATATTTTTGCACAAACATATATGTCCCTAATGTCTATAGCACTTAAGTACGTGCTACGTGAAGGGTCACACGCTTCGTTCTATAGCAAATGTGCACCGTAAAAAATTATCGAACATAATGTTTTAATATTAGATCCACGGTCCAAAATCCAAATTATATGCGAAAGTTAAAAACAAGGACTGTATGGGCTAATAAGCAAAGTACCAATGCAATATTATTCTGAAAACCCCCCTCTAACGTTGCAATTTATAGAAAACTACTCCCCCAAGTCCTCTTCTTGTCTCCAAGCCCACGAGGGTTTCCACTGCGCACCAGCTCACCCCGCCGCCTCCCAATTCCTCCTCTCCCGCGTCCCAATCCGCCATGGCTTCCGGTAATTGACTCTTAATCTTCTCTCCTTTTCGTTCTTCTGCTGTTTTTCGGGAGCTCTGTGGACTTTGTTGGTGCCTTTTGTTCCCGACATGGTCTTTCGTTGGTCTGCTCTGCGGCGAGATCTGGGTTTGTAATGGGATGATTAGGCGTCTCGATCTGCGTGTTTTGTCCGTGGAATTTATGGATTCGGTTGGAGCTAGTTTAGATTGGTCTAGTTGGGAGATGGGATCACCTGTCCGCGGATTGTAGTAGCAGCAGTAGATTTTTTCGTTTTTTGTGGTTAAGATCATGAGGGAGCAATAGGCTGAAGTTTGATAAATTTTCACTTGGTTTAAGACGTGCTGAATCGCTAGATTGACGCAAGTAAGATGTTTACGAGGTAGACTTCTTAGTTTAAACGAAAACAATGATGCTAACTGATGAGAACATTATTTAGCTTGTTCTAATCAAATTAGTGGAAAAGTTTGCCACAACTGTTTGATGAGAAGGAAAGGTTCTGTTCAGCTTGTTTTCTGATTCAGCTCTTCTGTTGCTCTGTTTGCTGCATAGACTAATTTGTTGTAGACGAAATCTAAATTGTAGAAGTCTGATTTATAGTTTTTGCTGCTTTAATCCTCATCCTGATAGGCAAGAAAGATGAAGGTGCACAAAAAACTAAACCTCATTTGATGTTGTTATAGTGTGGTATTACCGACATTCTTGATGTAGATTGGAGTTTGTTTATGTGCCTGCCGGTGAATTGCTACAACCAAATTGGAAATTACGTGGTGCATGTGAACCAATTCATCTCCATTCCATTCTTAGTAAGATGTGCCACTTCCCATGTGCAATTTTGTGGTCATGGTGCCTGGTGGTGGTGGGGCTGAGTGTGGATTTGGTGCTTGTGTTTGTGCACTTATCTCAACCATGGTTTCCCCTAAAAAAACTGGGGAGTTTCCCTCTGATCTAAGAAGGAAAGAGAGAAAAGCAGCAAGCTATTTCATCCTCTTAACAATGGAGAATGCCTCTATTAAAATTATCCTTGCTATCAAAATTAGCTACTATGCGATGTATGTTTCTGTTTTCATCCACTTCTATTGCAGATGAGAAGAAAAGTCCAAAATCAGAAGGATCATCCAATGAATGTCAAGGGGTTCCACCAGGAGCTGGTGCAAGCTTTTCGAATCCTTTTGATTTTGCTTCTATGCAAAGTTTGCTCAATGTATGTCCCACCATCATAATAAGTATGCAGTACATGCTGACTTTCCTAGTGATTTTTGTTCACTGTTGAAACCTGCACTGGTATATCAATATATTATCGTAGTTTTGCATGATTCTGCCAGCTGCTTGCATGCTTGCACTTATCTTTTCTGAGCCAGCAATGTCTTTCATGAAATGGGCCCTTTTTGCATGTTGCTTAAAGTCTGCCCTTTTGGTTTCCAGGATCCATCTATAAAGGAGATGGCAGATCAAATTGCAAAGGACCCTGCATTCAACCAGATGGCTGAGCAGCTACAGAAAGGTGCTCAGGGTGCAGGTGAACAGGGCATGCCTCCATTGGACCCTCAACAATACATTGAAACGATGCAAAAGGTCATGGAAAATCCCCAGTTTATGACAATGGCAGAGCGTCTTGGGAATGCTCTTATGCAGGTACCATATTTTGTTTCCTACTTTCCCTAAAGTTCTCCTCTTGTTTCCATGTGCTATTATTTCTTCAGCTGTCATACCCTAATTGTCTCCACTGGATACTCATTTGGCTTAGGATCCTGCTATGTCCAGTATGCTGGGAAACTTGACTAGTCCAACACATAAGGAACAGCTTGAAGAGCGGATGTCTCGCATCAAGGAAGATCCAGCCTTGAAGCCTATTCTTGATGAGTTAGAGAATGGTGGTCCGGCTGCAATGATAAAGTAGGTCATATTTACAACTGATATATGACAATGCCCATAAAACCTGTTTGAGATATTTTGCTTTTGCTCATCTAGGTACTGGAATGACCCTGAAACTCTTCAAAAGATTGGCCAGGCTATGGGAACTACCATCCCATTTGGCACCGCCGCTTCTGCTGAACCTTCTGGTACCGAAGAAACTGAGGAGGAAGGTGGATATGAAGATGAATCCATTGTCCATCACACTGCCAGTGTTGGAGATGATGAGGTAATGAAGCTCAGAATTTGAGTTTCATTTTTGTATTGAGCTGTTTTGAACTTGCATATGTTTCTATATTATGTTGGTGTTATACTGTATCAAGGTTATTAAGTCGTAAAGTCGAGTTGAGTCTCCATGCTACCAACTTGCCGACTAGTTGCTGTTACGTGCACGATCCGCACACGCAACGAGGATGAGATAGGGCCCTTAACGTGGGCGAAACGAGCTGTTGTCGAAGCTAGCGCCTTGGCTGTACGGAGCCACCGGCCAGTTATCGATGGCAGCGCCTGATCTGCTAGAGACTTGGTTTACTCATTGCTTGGATGAATAAAGTGATACATGATATCCTTTTATAGGGATGGCTAGACTTGACCCCTAAGGAACCTATTTGTGTATTAAGGAAACTAATCCCTATTACATGGAAATAATTTAAAAGGAAACAAACCCAAATAATAAGGAAACTAATTATTCTAATCCTAATTAATGACATGCTGCCATGCACCACATCCTGGCAATTATGGCTCGCTCGACCCATAACATTATCCCTGCGAATCAACCTTGTCCTCAAGGTTGAAGTTTGGAAGATTCACACGAGATGAAGCGTTGGGCCTTGCCGGCGAGAGGCGCGCAGTTGGAGATCACGATCTTCGATGGTCATCGTGGTAGGAGGATCGTCGGCTCGATACCAAATTATTACGTGCACGATTCGCGCTGCATAGCGAGGATGAGATAGGGCCCTTAACGTGGTAAACAGTTTGTTGTCGGCTTAGCGCCTTGGTACATGCAGAACCATAGGCGATTATCGATGGCGGCCTTTGATCACGCTAGAGACTTGGTTTACTCATTGCTTGGATGAATAAAGTGATACATGATATCCTTTTATAGGGATGGCTAGACTTGACCCTAAGGAACCTATTTGTGTATTAAGAAACTAATCCCTATTACATGGAAATAATTTAAAAGAAACAAACCCAAATAATAAGGAAACTAATTATTCTAATCCTAATTAATGACATGCTGCCATGCACCACATCCTGGCAATTATGGCTCGCTCGACCCATAACAGTTGCTAACTAGCCTATTAGTACAGGCTGGCTGCTTCTACTACTTGCTGCCTTCTATTGCTACTATGACTTGTTGCTGCTACCTAGGATGCCTGGATATGCGATAGGCTGATACCACGATACGCCATTTCCCCAAAACACCAATACGGCAATACGTTTGTGTGTATATAATAAAAATAAAATAATAGAAAAATATACATGAGATATGGTATGTTATACACAAATAGGCATAAAAGAGAGACAATAACAGAGAAAATGAAGAAGCAAATGGGCTAGATCATCTTGCAGGCCTATTAGCCCATAGCAAGCGACATCTAGTTTACTGCTTCCCCAAATGTATCCACAATTGTGCGCTTCTATTCCTGCTAGCTGCAGCCATATGCCTTGCCTTCTAGCTGTTTCTGCTGTCACCAGCTCCTGGCTGCCTGAGAGTATACTACACTACCACAATCAAGAGGGGAGAAGAGGACTAGTGGGAGGACTCACCGTACACGAGGACCAGGGGTGCTGTTGGGTCGGCAGGGAGAGCGGTGCCACATGCCACCGTCGATAGGGGTGAGTAATGTTTCCTTGGGAGCCTGGGGGAAGAGAGGAGCAGGGGCGGTGGTGTGGGGAGCAAGAAGGGGCTGCATGATGGGAATAAACGATTGAAGCGTATCCCTTTGAGTTAGTAGAGATATTATGGTTGAGAGTTATCAGGGAAGTATTAGGCAAATATCGAAGCATCGGGAATTATTTTTTATCGATACGGGTAGGATACGTATTCAGCCGTATTGGGGCTGTATAGTATCCGATACAGAATCTGATACCGATATGCTAGTTTTCTGAAGTATTCAACTATTGGAGGCTGGTACTGCCAAGAGCAAAATAGTGCAGCAAAAACAGAGTGTAAGGGAGGATATCAGGAAAAAAGAATCTAAAGGAGAGGCGGAGAGGAACCTAGAGATGCAGTTGCCGCTTGCTGACGGTGGCCGGACTCAAGGGCGAAGGAGCCATCGCTGTCAATAACCCCATCGACAGCACCTGTCGCAGTCAACAGCCCTGCACAGCTCCCTCTCGTGTTCCTGCTGCTGCTAATTGTGAAGAGGGGAGAGGGGTCAGCAGCGGGCGCACAATGGGGCAGTGCCGTTGGGAGGCCCCATCACCAGCAGTTACTTGTGGTAATTATGTAGTGGGGATGGAAACTTAACAACTGCTCTCCCCTACTATTTAATCATTAGTGATGGGCCGGATGGGCCAGGCCTCTCAAGCAAGGCCTAGTTTGCTCCTTTGCCTCTCATCTTGCCGTTGCCCTTGCCTTTCCGCCACCGTCACTACTCTGCCTCGATGGGACTGTGCTACCACAGCTCCTCTGCCTCGTTGGCGCCCGCACCGCTGTTGCTGCTGATCATGGCCCTAGTGGGATGTGGGGAGGTTTTGGTCTGGGTCTGCTATAGTAAAGAGACATTGGTCCATCAAGTCGGGCAGCTAGCTATGCATGATTAGTTGTTGCTGGTCGTTGATTAGTTGTCCGGTTGTCCGACTAGGTGTTCCAATCGAGTCGAGGACCCTGGTCATCAGCCATACTCCGACCGAACGGCTAATCCACGATTAGTGAACAACTTAATAACATTGCACCATATCACTTAATCAGTGTTTACCAGATCTGTTTGGCCCAAGTGATTCTAGTGGAGGCTCTTGGCTTGTAGTTTATGCACATCGCCACATTCTTATGCTGAACGAAATTTACTGGATTGCAATTTGCACGCTCACCATTGCATATGCCCTGCAGATTGATCTGCTATTTTTTGCCACTAAAATTACTTTTCACATGATCATAAATATGCCCTTTTTAGTAAGTAGTAACATATATGTAGCCATGTAGTTTTGTCCAACTAAAAACATCATCAGATACAGTCATCAGTGTTGCTGTTTTCGTTCTAAACAGCATTTTCTAGATCTTCACATTAAATACGGTTGCTGTTGGTTTTTTGCTAAATTTCATTGCTGTTTACCTTGCCTTTACAAGTTTATGTCATCCAATAGGGTCTGAAGAAGGCTCTAGATGATGGAGCAGACAAGGATGAAGAAGACTCAGAGGGAAGAAGGGCCTTACATTTTGCATGTGGATATGGTGAGGTATGAAGATCTGCTCCACTTTCTTATAATGCAATGGTATTTGAACTTGTACAAGTGATGAATGTCGAATTGACACCAAACTTGTCTACTTGTTTATTACTATTGCAAATCCCATGGGAGATCCAGGGTTGGTTTATTCTAGCCGCTACCTTTCTTCACATTATTGTCGCGTCTTATGATGCCGCTATGCCTTGGTGCCTCTGGAGATCTCCGTTGTACATGTCCAAACCATCTTAATCGGTTGTTGTACAAGCTTTTCTTCAATTGGAGCTACCCTATAGCGATCCGTATCTCGTCGTTTGAACTCGGTCCATTCTTGTATAACCACAAATCTAGCACGCAGCATCATCTGCGACACTTAATTGCTGAACATGCGCCTTTTAGTAGGCCAACATTCTGCACCATACAACATCGCAGGTCTAATAGCGTCCTATAGAACTTGCCTTTTAGCTTCGTGGTACCCTCTTGTCATAGAGAACGCCAGACGTTTGACACCATTTCATCCATCCCACTTTTATTCTAGTTTTCAGAAATCTTTTATGCATTCCATATTTCTATGTGTCAGTTTGCTGCACAAAACTGCGGATATTTTGTTGTGATCAGTGTCCCTAATACTAGTGGAAATTTTCTAACTACTGTTTGCTAACCAGCTAGGCCTTGAATAATCAGCTTGCGCAGGGACTAAACTACATTCCTATTACATTTTAGATCAAGTTATGATCGAGTTTCACTGATTATGTGGGTTTCACTTTTTTCATTTTGCTTTTAAACACATATTTCATTTAGTCATTGGTGTAATGAAAAGGTGCAGAGCTTGCTGGCTATAACTGTTTTTAGCTAGAAGCAGGTTGGTTTTGGGCCACTTCATTGATGAATAGCCGGTCTTCAGCACCCTCTCCCTAACAAGGGGTCAAGCTGCAGTATTCTGATCTGTATTTGTTGATCATTGCCATTAACCTGTCACTCTACCAGGAGCTGGTAATGTGCCCACCTAGCTATAACTGATCTGGTACCAGACTATTGAGTTTTCAAAACCCTAATATTTAGATTCATCGTAGGTGGTGGTCTTTAGGAATGCCATTTCACTTTTGAAGGTTATATTTAATGCTGGAATATAAAAGTATATGAATGACAGGCCACCTTTTGCTGTTGCTTGTTTTCTACATTGTGGAATCTAGAATGTGAAGTGGGACTGGAACAAATGCTATTGGGAACTGCATTTTCTCCTTATATGTTCAATGTCTTCTAGGTATTTTAGTTAGTAGTATGGGTGAACTTTTGTTATTTCAGTTGAAGTGTGCGCAAATCCTTCTTGAGGCTGGTGCTGCGGTGGATGCGTTAGATAAGAACAAGAACACCCCGCTGCATTACGCTGCTGGATATGGTCGGAAGGAGTGCGTGGATCTTCTGCTGAAGCACGGCGCTGCAGTGTAAGTTAAATCTGCTGCCTTCTTCCCTTCGCTATCTGCGACACCCCTCCATGTTGTCTTTGACTGTCTCGAATGCCCTGCAGCACTCTCCAAAACATGGATGGGAAGACACCCATCGACGTTGCTAAGCTCAACAACCAGGATGAGGTTCTCAAGTTGCTCGAGAAGGACGCCTTCCTATAAAATCACGTGGCTCGCATGGACACATGGACGTTTAGTTCCAGTATCATCGTGTTTTACATCGCTTGGCTTCGGTTGGATAGTCAATACTCATGTCGACATTTTATTCGTTGCGTAAGAATCGCTATCTCGGGTAGCTAGCTAGCTAGCCTGCCACAGTGAAACGGGTGAGCCATTAGAACTGCATGCTGTTTATGGTATATGGAAACTTGCATCCCGCACAATATTTCTGTTGCTTTCATGAGAGCGATCGAGATTGTGTATCCACAGTTTATTTTCGTTGTTACACAGATATTGAAGCTGATATGCATGTTTTTTTCTTGAAAATGACCTGTGATTTATATTCTGCTAACATGGTTCTATTCATCAAGAAATGATGCCTAAAAATGCCCAGAGCCGAGATGAACGGGCGTATGATTCATCTATTATTCTATTTCTCAAAACATATTAACAATTTAAATGGCCGAGTAAAAGACCACCACGTGAGTTATCTATTTGAGCTTTAGGCTTTGTTTACGTGGATAGACCGAAAATTTAAAATTTAAACTAAGATCCTGGAGATTGTAACCAAACTAAATAAGGCCTTAAGAAATGGGAATTTGGCACTAGGCCAGTTGCTACGACTGGGCTGGGCCTCGTGGGTTGTATGTATGGCCTTGAATGGAGCATAGGAGAATCGCATATGGGAAAATAGGTCGTGGGCTTCGTCTGTGGTACACGTTCGCTGGGAAATTAGGGAGGAATGTTATCAAGCTATTATTAAGTTTTTTCGAAATTAACGACATAAAATTATTTTATTTATTATTTAAGTGGTCATTTTCAAATTTGAGCTAACGAGTGATTATTAAGCTAAGCCTCATTGCTTTTTTTCACTCGAATTGGACTTATGTTAGTTTTAAACCTATCTGCTTCTGTAATCAAAGCAATTTCGATCCGAAACCTAGCAGCTTTTTTGTCGGCCCTAGGGGACGTGCTGCGTTGGTTCATGCCGAAGGTGAGCTGCATGTGCTTAGCGCTCATGGGGCGATGTGGATAAGGTTTGCCGGGATAGATGGGATGCTGTGCGAACGAAGCGTCCGAGTGAGCGCGGCTTCGTCGAACATCACAGGCAAAGCATTTACCCTAATTTCCCCAGACAGTCTCGAAGGAAATCCTACCCAATCTGCCGTCGTTGTCGCCTTCATGAGCGGCCTATCCATCCAGCCTAGGAGCTCGTTCCCCCGCTCTTCTCTTCCCGTGGCATCATGCTAGGCACGATTCAATCTGATGCCCTGGAGCTTGGGTGCCTAAACCCTATACCATGGTGGCCGCCCATGCTGCCAAGCGCGTTAGGATCGCCACTGCCCCGCAGAGGGAAGGACAACTTCGCCACTGCCCCACAGAGGGAAGGACAACTATGTGCTGGGGAATTTCGTGGAGATCGAGGCCTGCAAATTCATGACCTACGAACGCCTTGCCTGCTTGTATTTGGACATTTGCCCAATACCGGAAAAGTGGCGGTACGGAAAACCGCGGCATTGGCATAAATGGTTTAGGTCAAGCAAATAAAGGACACGAGCATGAATCAAGTTATTGAAGCTTCACGATGGAAAATGCTTTGAAAAGCGTGCGTGTGTGGGTGGACAACCTGTTATGTGTTGGGTTATCGGGTTTGCTCATATGTTGGTAGATGGAATCCACTTTGTATCCAGATATAAGGTTTAGAGGTGGAGTGGTTAGCTTGGCCACCACTATAAAAAAAAGAGGTAAAGGTGTCTTAGGGGTGTAACCTTGTAAGCCTTTTGAAGCTTTTGGGTATACAGAGTGCTCGTGGGAAGAGCTTGTGAGAGATGAGTGGTGGCGCTTTTGTGTGAGTTTTTCCTGTCATGGTTAGGTTTGTGTTTGACTATAGAGTGGCTGTAAACATTCATCTTCAAGCATAAATGTATCTATCAAATTCTTGCAAGCGCTTGTTCTTGTTGTTCTTAAGCTTTTTGCTATATTTGATTCTTGTGGTTTTTCCTCTCCTATTTGACTTGCTGATTGCCAAGAAGGTGTAAGAGATGGACAAACTTCTAGGCCCAACCATCTAGGCATCATGATAGCAAGTTCGTGGAGGTTGGCCAAGTTTTTGGCTTGAATAGGGTTAGGTCTTTTGCTTGATTCAAAAGCTTTTGGCTTAGTTCTTATTGAGATCAAGTGTGTTAGGATGTGCGTAAAAAAATCTTTGGCCATGCATGTTGGTTTGAATACCCTATGAGCAACTCAGTTCTGCTCGGTTTTGGTGCAATTTCTCTTGAAATGGAAAAAGGTTGAAGCTTTGGCAATGATCTTTACGATTGTTGATTGGAATAGGTTTCCAAAGTCCTAGGGAAGTTGTATTTCAAATTTGAAGTCATTTGGAGCTACAGGGTTGAAAGTTATGCTTGTTTTGATCTTGAGTTGTATTGTTGTTTTTCCTTGTGTGGCCCGAATAATCCGACTCAAGCGGACTATCCGAGTCGGTCAGAAATTTGACTCAAGGCTTTCTGTGGCTTTTGTTTTGAGTTTTTGTGTTGATGTCCTCTGTGCATATTTGTAACATCCCGAAATTTGCTCCGATTTTAATTTTTGGAGTTTTTGAATTTTTGAGAATTAATAAACCTTTATTTGCATTTAACTGGATTTATCTGAATTTTTGAGGATTTATTGGATTTAAATAAACTTAAATTGAATTATTCTTCTCTTGATTAATTAATGCCAGAAAAAGTATTTATCAAAAATAAATGAAAATATTTTATTTAGGCTCAAAATGTTCTGAAATATTTTCTAGAATTTTTCTAGAATTTTTCGGGTATTTTTAGTGCCCTAAATAATTACTTTGAATTTCTACATTTATTTTTATTGAGAAAACCCGGATTATTCGGTTGATAGATCGCGCTACCAACACTGGCTCTTGCGGAAACCCTAATCGCCTCGCTTTCCACCATCGATCTCGACGGACGGTTCGATCAAGCATCGCTTCAGCCGGTGGATCAATCCGCCTGCTGATCGTGATCGGCCGACGTGACCGTCGGTCTTCGGGATCTGTCGCGATCGCCGCCCGCCGCTCTCTGCGCCGCGATTTGCGGGATTTGCACGCTATAAAGCGCTCTCGTCGACTGCTTATGGCTTGTTAAATTGGTCTCTCGCCGCACATTCGGTCCGTTCGCCCATTAGCTCTCGTGTCTCCTAGCGCCTCTTGCTCGCCGTAGCTAGCACTCTCTTCCGCCGTTTTCTCGAGCCTCGCCGTCCGTCGATCTCGCGCGCCAAGACCTCGCCGAGTTCTGCGCCGCGTCTGCGGAG
This sequence comes from Guadua angustifolia, assembly GCA_036346375.1. Classification (NCBI taxonomy): domain Eukaryota; kingdom Viridiplantae; phylum Streptophyta; class Magnoliopsida; order Poales; family Poaceae; genus Guadua; species Guadua angustifolia. Next base: position 39,956,250 of record CM070514.1, read on the forward strand.
CCACTTCTTCCGACGGAGACGCCAGAACGCCTAAGCCACTTCGTCTTCTTCAACTCCGGCGTCAAGCACCACCGCCGCTCCTTCAACGCTTCGCAACTCTTCTCGGCCGTCAGATCTTCATCCGACGCGCAAGGTGAGGCCACGTAGTCGTTTATTTGAATCACGGCCGAAGCGGTAGGAATAGATCTTGGCCGTTGGATTGCGATCGTAAGGCTCTCGCTAGTCCACGTCGGCACGTTAAATAGGAAGTAGCTCGGATACCCGTAGCCGTCGGATTTCAATCCAACCGTCTCTGTTGCGCCAGACGGCCATCACGCGTGGGTCAACACTGTTCATCGGCCCACTTGTTAGTGTGACGACGGGGTAATGACGTCGAATGATGTCATCTGGGGCCCACTTGTCAGTGACCGTGGGTGACGTGGAGGCTCGGTGCGTTACACGTGTCGAGCCGAGAGAAAATAGCCGAAAAATCGGTAGAAAATAGATGAATAAATCGGTTTATTCTTTTATGAATTTTAGAATATTGTAAAGGCTATAACTTTTGCGTTTAGCTCGAATTGAGTGATTCCAAGGCCCAAAAATTTGTAAAATGTGAACTATTTATTGGTAATTTTATTTTATTTTAGAATTTATCTTGCTTGTCTCGTATAGTGTATTTATTGTGTGATTGCTTCAGAGTAGACTCCGAGTCGCCGGGTTTCGCCGAGGGAGAATTTGAAGACCCGTCGCAGAACCTCGACTAGAACCGACTCCTCTTCGAAGGCAAGTCATGCTTTGACCATATTGCCCCTAGATTTTAAAAATGTATTTCGATTCAATTTATGCATGCTATATCAAATAAAAAACGATATTGCTTATTGTGGGAAATGTAGCTAAAATACCAATTGAATTATGCCACCTTGTTAATGTCATTATATGCCCTGAATACCTTGTCACCCTAGGATGTTTAAATTATGTTGGATGCTAATATGATGCCAACACGGGAGGCTAGACCGTGATTAGTCGCTTAGCTTGCTCATATGCGTTGAATATCTTTCAAATAGTAAATGAATATTGACTAAACAACTATAGAACGCATTTTTGAAAAAGTGCGATTATGTCATGTGATGGACTAGGATGGTAACTTGGTGGTGCTATTCATGGAATGATGTGGAAAATGGCATGTGTTGCTTAATTACAAAAGTGGGGTGGGAATTGTTTTGGACCGGGCAAGTGGCAAGAAGGCTTCGTGCAGTGGGCTGTGTGGCAATGGGTCAGTGTGTCGAGTGGTATAAATTGGATGTCTTGCGGGACAGTTAAGGACTTAACCTTGCGAGCCTTTGAACTGAGTTCCGTGTACAACCACTTGTCTGAATGGGACGGACCTAGTCAAGTAGGTTTCTAACCTCTTTCCTTGAAACCTCGGGGTGACAGGCACACGGTGCAATCAGAGGGAAGCGCACTGCTACGGCTTGGTACCCATTCAACGGTACTTGCTCTGTCTAAACTTCGACTCGAGTGAGGAAGTGTTAGAAGGGAAGTGTCGGAGAGGTTCAACGGTTAAATGTTAGTCTCTGAAAGACTTTGTTGCAATCAATCGCCTGTGTGGTGAGCGACTGTATCCTGTGGGTAAAGTGTACAGCCTCTGCAGTGTGTGTGTGTGTGAATCTATTCGAATAGCCGTGTCCATGCGATGGACATTGCTCATGATTACAGATCAAGGTTAGATTTTCAAAATAAAAATATGGGATGGGTGGTCGGTGCCAAAAAGTCATGTGAATGAAACTAGGGCTGTGTGCCAAAACTCTTGAAAAAGAATTGAAAAAATTATTATTAATAATACTGATTTTACTGCTTTCAAGCTAATAGGATTACCTATTAAAAGAAATGCTACTTTATGCAAAATAACCAATTAAGCCTTTCCTTTGGAATAAGCCATGCGTGTAGTAATAGATCTGCATTGTGCATGACTTGTTGAGTATGTTGTATACTCACCCTTGCATCGACAAAAACCTCAGAAGAAGAAGAAGCCGTGCCTTGGAATGAAGAATTCGTCAAGGCCGGAGGATTAAGGGTTGAGCGCACTCAAGAGTTCGTGGCTAGGAGTGGTTCCGCTTATCGTATTTTGCTTCCGCTAAATGAACTTGGATCTGATGATATTTATCGCTCAGTGGTAATTATTGTAAGCGACCATAAGGTCATGTAACTCGACTATATTATGCTTGAAGTACTTTATTATTTATTTCACTGTGTATGATTGTGGTATTTCAACCTATTTATCCTCGTGTGTACTAGCGTGATTCTCGACTAGTACGGCATACACTGAGTGTCCGAATCGGGAAATTCGAGGGCACGACAATATTGATCTAACTTTTGCAGCTCGTCATAGCTATTTAGGTGAAGATCTTTTGGTATTCTTTGGGACAAAAATTTTAAGGTGACTGTTTAATTATATGGTGCCTATTCAACCCCTTTTAGTTGCCTCCTCCGATCCTACAAGTGTCGTTCTCCTAGCAATATATTTTATGACGACCTCACAATATCAATGTTTGAAACGAAAAGTAAAAAAAACAGAGGTAGTAAATTATTTTTTAGGAAAATATTCCTCCTTTTTTAATGACAACCTAGAATTTGTGCTGTTGAACTTTTCAAAGTTTGCCACTAATATGTTTAAAACTTCTAGATTGGCTACATGAAAATTATATCATTATATTTTTGTTAAAAATAAATTTATAATTTTATTAGTATATAATAAAATAAAATTACAAAAATAAATGGTCAAAGTCATGTCTCAGAAACTAAAAAAATAAATAAAAAACATCACTTGAAAAAGAGGATGGAGTAAGACCCAAAGGCCCTTAAGATTAACAGCAAGAGTTAGGGTCACCACCATATATACAGTTTATAGAAAGGACTTAGAATAAATAAAACGTTACAAAAGGGCCCTAAAACATAAACTGTGGACTCTAAAAGAAATAAAATTACAACCAAGTCCTTGAGCACATATAATCCTGGCAAGTCTTCGTAAAGAAACTCCTCTTTATGAAAAAAAAAACATAGAGCCCTTACTCGGACAGAGATCGCCCGCAGTTGCACCTTGGGGCAGTAACTTAAAGGACCGCAAGCGTCCAAGATGATTTTGGCTATCCGGTTTAAACCTAGAGATCAGTAGTGCAACTACTCCGATTTAAACCCAGAGATCAGTAGTGCAACTACTTAGGTTGTAGAATTGCAAGAGTGTCCAATCTGATTTCGACCACCCAACTTAGATGTTGCAGTCACATTAACCGTGTCCCCAACCGAGGGTTCCAATTTCACCGAATTTGTGAATTTTCACCAAAATTTAAGATTTCGTGCCTCACGAAATCTAAATTATCGGTCGAATAAAGAAATTACTACAGTAATTTCATTTTTTAGGTCAAAATTTCATGAATTTTGGCCAGATTTTGAACTTTTAGGGCCGGATTTGGTCCAATAACCCATCTATGAAAATTTGTTGAAAACCGAATTTTTGAAACATTTTAAAATTTTGGTAGAAACACTGTTAGATTTTTATAAAATTGTAAAAGCTTGATAATGAGATGAAAATTTTATGGTACTATCCTGAGCAGTGTAGGATCATACAAAAAAATTTTATAATAATTTAACTTCATTTGTTATCTTTAAAAAATCAAAAACTGAATGAACATAATTGGGACAGTTACATTGTCAGAATTTTATAAATTGCCTCAAGTGAGATCATGATCTAAAATTTTAATGAGAGATTAATAATTTCCTCAGTATCATTATATAATTTTTTGAAAAAAATAATTTTTTTGCTCAATCAAATCTATGTAAGCACTGAACTTCATTTGTTATATTATATTCCAAAAATCAAAAGAGAAAGAACATGAATGGTACTGCACCTTGTAAGAATTTTATAAATTCACTAGAGCATGATCATGACCCAAAAATTTTATGATATATTAATCATTTCCTTATCACCCTTCTATAAAATTTTCAAAAATTTTAATCATTTTTTGATTGCTAAAGCAAATATATGTATTGATCATCGGCTTTTATCAAGACGTAGCACTATCAGAATGGTTAAAAATATTTAAGCATGATCATCATCTAAAACTTTTATATAACCATTAATGCTACATCAGGACCATCCACACAAATTTTCAAAATTTTATAATGTGGTTTGGATAATTTTTCATTTCGTTCAAGTTTGCGGTAAGCTTTTTAACAGGACAGTAGCACTTTTGAATTTTAAAAATTCATGACACTTGATCATCATCTGAAAATTTTATGAGAATATTATAGATGTGCCAATACCATATAAAAAATAAAAATTTTATAACCACGTTTGTTTCAATTTTCATTCAGTTCAAATTTGCCGGTCACGTTTTATTATGGCAGTAGCAATTTTGAATTTCTAAAAATTCCTTAGATTTTAAAATCATCTGAAATTTTATAGTAATATCATCAATGTGTCACAACTCTCCAGAAAAAATTTCAAAAGTTTTTGTCGTCATTTGACCCACTTTTCAATCGGTACCGTATGGCCTTCAAAAAATGCAGACAAGGAAATTGAACACTGCATACTGTTCTGCATAGGAAAACAATTATTGTTCTACCAGTTTGTCCAGGAATTATTTTTAATACATTTTTTAATTTCAAAATATACCACAGAAATTTTTTACATAAATATACCTGTCCGCCTTGGTTTTGCGACATTTAAATGTCGCCCAACCAATGGCGAATGGAGCCACGCCGCACGATCAACGGGCCAATAGCGCCACGCTCCCGCACGATGCGACATGCTTCTCCATCGCTGTTGGTTTGGCATGAGAGGCCGCCAAACCAACTGACGATAGGGGTATATTTATGTAAATTTTTTCCGTGGTATATTTTTGAAATTTTGAAAAAATGTATTATTAAAAAATTTGTTTGTCCACTTGATCACTAAGTTTTGATCAATTTTGGGAAGAAATGGTTGGACAAAATTTTGACAAATTTTACTAAAATTTGAATTCAAATGAACCCACCGAAATGTAACCAGGACAAGTATATTTCGGGATCCACCGAAAGAACGGAATTTCGGCGAAATTTGAAGCCCTATCAGAGGTCAAGCTCGACCGTTTACGGAGAGTGAGAGAGAAGAGAAAGGAGATCGCGTTCTTGCTCTTGGAAGAGGGGCCTCAACCATAGCTGGCCAGAGAATATATGGTGGTGGCTCGGTTGGATTTCACTATCATGGGACCAGTGGAGTAATCTCTTGACGAGAAAGTCTCAGGAGAGAAAGTTCAGGCTCGGATAAATGCGTGGCTGGAGCAGCGGCTGATATTTTCAGTTGGAATCTGTGGGTTACATGAGCCACAGGGCGTCCGATTTGTTAGTCCCGTCGTAGGTATGCATACAACACAATACAAGGACAAGAATGCATCTGGTCAAAAAAGGACAATAATGCAGCAGCTGCTGCTGCTCTCCACCTTGCTCTCTAGACCGACCAGGCACCCATCACAATTCACAAGCTTCTTTAGATCGCGCACCAGCATCGTGAGATCCATCAAACAACCGTAGTAGAGGAATGGAGGCGACGGTGGTGAGTGTTGCCAAGTCCGTGCTGGAGGGAGCGCTCGGTGCGGCCAAATCCGCTGTTACGGATGAGGCTGCTCTGCAGCTTGGCGTCCAGAGCGATGTGGCTTTCATCAAGGATGAGTTCGACATGATGCAGACATTCCTCTTGGCCGCGGACGAGGACCGGACCAAGAAGAAGGTGGTTAAAACCTGGGTGAAGCAAGTCCGTGACGTGGCCTACGATGCTGAGGATTGCCTCCAAGACTTTTCCGTTCATCTGCAAAAACCATCTTGGTGGCGCCTCCCTCGCATTCTGCAAGCACGGCACCGCATCGCCAAGGAGATTAAGGAGCTGAAGGCCAGGGTGGAGGATGTGAGCCAGAGAAACCTGCGCTACCGCCTCATCGAAGACTCCAACCCTGCCACCGCTGCTGAGCACTCCAGCATCAGCAGTGCAGCAATATTTGGCACCGATGAACAAAGGATTGCTGCAGCAAACAAGGACGAACCAAAAGTGGATCTCCGCCAACTGATCACCAGAGATGACCAAACTCTTCGAGTGATCTCGGTGTGGGGAGAGGCAAGCGATGATCTCAAGAAAATGTCCGTCATCAGGAAATCTATTACAGTCAAGAGATACACAAAAGTTTGGATGCCGCGCCTGGGTTAAGTTGATGCAACCATTCAATCCAAGTGGCGGAGCCAGATTCGCCAAAGCCGTAAAAATTAGCGACAATAACTAACGCTAAAATATACACACACCGAGATACAATAAAACACTACACAAATACACAATTAAAGATAAATTTGAATTTCATGCTTAACATTTCAATAAAATAGATAAATTGTTCATCATGTATTTTCTATTACATCAAATTGAGTTCAATCAATTAATTATGAAATGTATAAATTGTTCAAATCAATATACTCAAATCTAGCATCGTGCATAAACATAATAACTAATTCATAGATACAATCATACAACTATCCTTTTCAACAGCTAATCAATGAATGTCTGAACAACTAACAAATAGCAAATAATACAAGCAATACAATCAGTAATCTATAATCATTCAACATTTCAACAGTTCAACTGAATTACCAACTATGAACTATCATTCTATCATTGAATCATTCATTCATTCTATAGAGTATAGTCTGTATGAGGAAGAGTAGTATGCTATGGACTTGGCTATTATTGATCCTTGCTTTCTCATGGTTCTTCCGAAGATATGAGTAATAATTATCGATATTATACATTATCGATAGTATAGTATAACGCAGATTTAGTTTCGGACCGAAGATCAAGAAACCATATGCTAGTTTAAACTAAAATAAGTCGACTCAGTCTGCGTCTGCATGGAGGTTCATGACTTGATCAAGAGTTGCACTTTGTATTGTAATTGTTCCGGATTAGATCTCGAGTCGCATGGCTTACTGATCCAGATAAAATGCGATCATGCGAGCATGGTTCATTCCTCACCATGCAGCGAGATAAACTAATTTATTAGCAAAGTCAACTCCAATCCTTCTGCTAACAACAGATATGAGAGTGCTAATCATCCAATCCTCATTAGTGTTCCTTGTATTTGAGCTGGACTGGGGCCCAGCCCCAGTGCCCATGTCCAGCTCCAGCCCCTGCTCATTAGTGTTCCTTGTATTTGAGCTGGGCCTGGGTCCAAGCCCAGGGCGCCCAGGCCCAGCTCTGCCCCTGATTCAATCATAATGGTTTCCTGGAGAGCTTGCTCAGACAATTTTACTTGAATTCTCTTGAAGTAAAGGGAAGGCAGAAGAAGGAAGAACCATAGGGGTCGGTGTTCTGAAGAGAATGGAGGAGGCAGCACAAGGTCATTTGAATGATGAGTTCGATAGATATGTGCATCATAATAGGTACCTGATTGTCATTCATGATAACCTGTCCACTGTAGCGGAGTGGGATTGGATCAGAGCATGCTTCCTGACAGGAAGAATGGAAGCCGAATCATTGTGCCACGGACCAAGTAGAAATTGCAAGACTATGCATAGGGCAGCCAAGCCTATTATCCAAGCTCACTCAATTTTCATCGGATCAGCCTCTCTATCTCGTCTACAATAAGGTAATATCGTTGTTCAATTGTGATCCAACCACTCCTGAATGCAAAAATACATGCTTAACGGCTAAAGAAACAATTTTTTAGCAACCCTGACAAAATGTATTGTCTAAATGTCTATGCCATCATATTGTTACAAAGTTTACTTGAGGATGTCAAGGTGTGTCTTGCAGCCCCAACAACAATGTATCATGCAAATATTGCGCACTGCTTTTTCTAAAAAGAAATTTTGTTTCTTTTTCACTCACCATATATGATGTTGGTAGTGGACTTGTGGTTTTCTTCTAAAATTTTCTATTATTGTGTGAATTTGCTTTTCTCACTAGTGTTTGGTTTTCTAAATTTTGTTTTTTTGTAAACAGTCAATTTGGTCACATAAATAATAACTTCTTTCTTATTATATTATAGCCTGAGCCTAACTCAAGTAATGTCACCGCTGCCAGTAGCATCCAAGCATTAGTCACCGATGAGATAGTGGAGGATCAATCTGTGAGCATGGGTGGAACCAATTCGCCTGCCCTCCATCTCGAGAAAGATTCCAATTCGGCCGCCGCTAGAAAGAACCTTGCTCGCAATACGACAATGCAAGCCTCTCTGGACGAATCTCAGCTCGTCGGGAGAGAGGCAGCAAGATCTGATGTCATCAATCTAATTTTGAAAGAGAATGAGCATTGTCAGGTGATCTCTGTGTGGGGAATGGGCGGTATTGGAAAAACCACTCTTGTTACAAGTGTCTATGGAAGCGAAGAGCTTAGTGGCAGGTTTCAGAAGCGAGCTTGGGTTACTATAAAGCATCCTTTCAATCGTGAGGATTTCTTCAGGAGCTTGGCTCTGCGGTTACACACAGATAATACTGGCGCTAGATTGGGAGACGATATACAAAAGAAGTTACAAGTGATGCAAATCAATGATTTGATAGACAAGGCATCTGAGCTTCTAAAAAGTAGTACTTATCTCATTGTTCTTGATGATCTATCGTCCCACACAGAATGGAATTCGATAATACCGTATTTACCTAAAGATGGAGAGGAAAGCTGGATCATAATCACTACAAGGGACGAAAGTGTTGAGGCGTTGCACCTGGAACTACAAACTGGAATCTCTAGGGATGTTAGAATTTATCTTCTTTGTCGTATAGTGTATTTATTGTGTGATTGCTTCGCCGAGTAGACTCGAGTCGCCGGGTTTCGCCGAGGAGAATTTGAAGACCCGTCGAACCTCGACTAGAACCGACTCCTCTTGAAGGCAAGTCATGCTTTGACCATATTGCCCTAGATTTTAAAAATGTATTTCGATTCAATTTATGCATGCTATATCAATTAAAAACGATATTGCTTATTGTGGGAAATGTAGCTAAAATACCAATTGAATTATGCCACCTTGTTAATGTCATTATATGCCCTGAATACCTTGTCACCCTAGGATGTTTAAATTATGTTGGATGCTAATATGATGCCAACACGGGAGGCTAGACCGTGATTAGTCGCTTAGCTTGCTCATATGCGTTGAATATCTTTCAAATAGTAAATGAATATTGACTAAACAACTATAGAACGCATTTTTGAAAAAGTGCGATTATGTCATGTGATGGACTAGGATGGTAACCTGTGTGGTGCTATTCATGGAATGATGTGGAAAATGGCATGTGTTGCTTAATTACAAAAGTGGGGTGGGAATTGTTTTGGACCGGGGCAAGTGGCAAGAAGGCTTCGTGCTGTGTGGGCTGTGTGGCAATGGGTTTGTGTCGAGTGGTATAAATTGGATGTCTTGCCCGGGACAGTTAAGGACTTAACCTTGCGAGCCTTTGAACTGAGTTCCGTGTACAACCACTTGTCCTAATGGGACGGACCTAGTCAAGTAGGTTTCTAACCTCTTTCCTTGAAACCTCGGGGTGACAGTGCACACGGTGCAATCAGAGGGAAGCGCACTGCTACTGGCTTGGTACCCATTCAACAGTACTTGCTCTGTCTAAACTTCGACTCGAGTGAGGGAAGTGTTAGAAGGGAAGTGTCGGAGAGGTTCAACGGTTAAATGTTAGTCTCTGAAAGACTTTGTTGCAATCAATCGCTTGTGTGGTGAGCGACTGTATCCTGTGGGTAAAGTGTACAGCCTCTGCAGAGTGTGTGTGTGTGTGAATCTATTGAATAGCCGTGTCCATGATGATGGACATTGCTCAGTGATTACTGATAAGGGTTAGATTTTCAAAATAAAAATATGGGATGGGTGGTGTGTGCCAAAAAGTCATGTGAATGAAACTAGGTCTGTGTGCCAAAACTCTTGAAAAGAATTGAAAAATTATTATTAATAATACTGATTTTATCGCTTTCAAGCTAATAGGATTACCTATTAAAAGAAATGCTACTTTATGCAAAATAACCAATTAAGCCTTTCCTTTGGAATAAGCCATGCGTAGTAATAGAAGCATTGTGCATGACTTGTTGAGTATGTTGTATACTCACCCTTGCATCGACAAAAACCTCGAAGAAGAAGAAGCCGTGCTACTTGGAATGAAGAATTCGTCGAAGGCCAGGAGGATTAAGGGTTGAGCCGCACTCAAGAGCTTTGTGGCTAGGAGTGGTTCCGCTATCGTATTTTGCTTCCGCTAAATGAACTTGGTACTGATGATATTTATCGCCCTGCGTGGCGAATTATTGTAAGACGACCATAAGGTCATGTAACTCGACTATATTATGCTTGAAGTACTTTATTATTTATTTCCGCTGTGTATGATTGTGGTATTTCAACCTATTTATCCTGTGTGTACTAGCGTGATTCTGGACTAGTACGGCATACACAGAGTGTCCGAATCCGTGGAAATTCGGGGCACGACAATATTGATCTAACTTTTGCAGCTCGTCATAGCTATTTAGGTGAAGATCTTTTGGTATTCTTTGGGACAAAAATTTTAAGGTGACTGTTTAATTATATGGTGCCTATTCAACCCCCTTTTAGTTGCCTCCTCCGATCCTACAAGTGTCGTTCTCCCTAGCAATATATTTTATGACGACCTCACAATATCAATGTTTGAAACGAAAAGTAAAAAAAAAACAGAGGTAGTAAATTATTTTTTTAGGAAAATATTCCCTCCTTTTTTTAATGACAACCTAGAATTTGTGCTGTTGAACTTTTCAAAGTTTGCCACTAATATGTTTAAAACTTCTAGATTGGCTACATGAAAATTATATCATTATATTTTTTGTTAAAATAAATTTATAATTTTATTAGTATATAATAAAATAAAATTACAAAAATAAATGGTCAAAGTCATGTCTCAGAAACTAAAAAAATAAATAAAAAACATCACTTGAAAAAGAGGATGGAGTAAGACCCAAAGGCCCTTAAGATTAACAGCAAGAGTTAGGGTCACCACCATATATACAGTTTATAGAAAGGACTTAGAATAAATAAAACGTTACAAAAAGGGCCCTAAAACATAAACTGTGGACTCTAAAAGAAATAAAATTACAACCAAGTCCTTGAGCACATATAATCCTGGCAAGTCTTCGTAAAGAAACTCCTCTTTATGAAAAAAAACATAGAGCCCTTACTCGGACAGAGATCGCCCGCAGTTGCACCTTGGGGCAGTAACTTAAAGGACCGCAAGCGTCCAAGATGATTTTGGCTATCCGGTTTAAACCTAGAGATCAGTAGTGCAACTTCTCCGATTTAAACCAGAGATCAGTAGTGCAACTACTTAGGTTGTAGAATTGCAAGAGTGTCCAATCTGATTTCGACCACCCAACTTAGATGTTGCAGTCACATTAACCGTGTCCCCCAACCGAGGGTTCCAATTTCACCGAATTTCGGTGAATTTTCACCAAAATTTAAGATTTCAGGCCTCTACGAAATCTAAATTATCGGTCGAATAAAGAAATTACTACAGTAATTTCATTTTTTTTAGGTCAAAATTTCATGAATTTTGGCCAGATTTTGAACTTTTAGGGCCGGATTTGGTCCAATAACCCATCTATGAAAATTTGTTGAAAAACCGAATTTTTGAAACATTTTAAAATTTTGGTAGAAACACTGTTAGATTTTTATAAAATTGTAAAAGCTTGATAATGAGATGAAAATTTTATGGTACTATCCTGAGCAGTGTAGGATCATACAAAAAAAATTTTATAATAATTTAACTTCATTTGTTATCTTTAAAAAATCAAAAACTGAATGAACATAATTGGGACAGTTACATTGTCAGAATTTTATAAATTGCCTCAAGTGAGATCATGATCTAAAATTTTAATGAGAGATTAATAATTTCCTCAGTATCATTATATAATTTTTTTGAAAAAAAATAATTTTTTTTGCTCAATCAAATCTATGTAAGCACTGAACTTCATTTGTTATATTATATTCCAAAAATCAAAAGAGAAAGAACATGAATGGTACTGCACCTTGTAAGAATTTTATAAATTCACTAGAGCATGATCATGACCCAAAAATTTTATGATATATTAATCATTTCCTTATCACCCTTCTATAAAATTTTCAAAAATTTTAATCATTTTTTGATTGCTAAAGCAAATATATGTATTGATCATCAGGCTTTTATCAAGACGTAGCACTATCAGAATGGTTAAAAAATATTTAAGCATGATCATCATCTAAAACTTTTATATAACCATTAATGCTACATCAGGACCATCCACACAAATTTTCAAAATTTTATAATGTGGTTTGGATAATTTTTCATTTCGTTCAAGTTTGCCGGTAAGCTTTTTAACAGGACAGTAGCACTTTTTGAATTTTAAAAAATTCATGACACTTGATCATCATCTGAAAATTTTATGAGAATATTATAGATGTGCCAATACCATATAAAAAAATAAAAATTTTATAACCACGTTTGTTTCAATTTTCATTCAGTTCAAATTTGCCGGTCAGCGTTTTATTATGGCAGTAGCAATTTTTGAATTTCTAAAAATTCCTTAGATTTTAAAATCATCTGAAATTTTTATAGTAATATCATCAATGTGTCACAACTCTCCAGAAAAAATTTCAAAAGTTTTTGTCGTCATTTGACCCACTTTTCAATCGGTACCGTATGGCCTTCAAAAAAATGCAGACAAGGAAATTGAACACTGCATACTGTTCTGCATAGGAAAACAATTATTGTTCTACCAGTTTGTCCAGGAATTATTTTTTTAATAATACATTTTTTTTCAAAATTTCAAAAATATACCACAGAAATTTTTTTACATAAATATCTGCCGCCTGTTGGTTTTGCGACATTTAAATGTCGCCCAACCAACGGCGACGAGGCCACGCCGCACGATCAATCGGGCCAATAGCGCACGCCTCGCACGATCTGCGACATGCCCTCCCATCGCCCGTTGGTTTGGCGACAGAGGCTGTCGCCAAACCAACGGACGATAGGGGTATATTTATGTAAATTTTTTTCCCGTGGTATATTTTTGAAATTTTGAAAAAAAATGTATTATTAAAAAAATTTGTTTGTCCACTTGATCACTAAGTTTTGATCAATTTTGGGAAGAAATGGTTGGACAAAATTTTGACAAATTTTTACTAAAATTTGAATTCAAATGAACCCACCGAAATGTAACCAGGACAAGTATATTTCGGGATCCACCGAAAGAACGGAATTTCGGCGAAATTTGAAGCCCTATCAGAGGTCAAGCTCGACCGTTTACGGAGAGAGTGAGAGAGAAGAGAAAGGAGATCGCGTTCTTGCTCTTGGAAGAGGGGCCCTCAACCATAGCTGGCCAGAGAATATATGGTGGTGGCTCGGTTGGATTTCACTATCATGGGACCAGTGGAGTAATCTCTTGACGAGAAAGTCTCAGGAGAGAAAGTTCAGGCTCGGATAAATGCGTGGCTGGAGCAGCGGCTGATATTTTCAGTTGGAATCTGTGGGTTACATGAGCCACAGGGCGTCCGATTTGTTAGTCCCGTCGTAGGTATGCATACAACACAATACAAGGACAAGAATGCATCTGGTCAAAAAAAAAGGACAATAATGCAGCAGCTGCTGCTGCTCTCCACCTTGCTTCTCTAGACCGACCAGGCACCCATCACAATTCACAAGCTTCTTTAGATCGCGCACCAGCATCGTGAGATCCATCAAACAACCGTAGTAGAGGAATGGAGGCGACGGTGGTGAGTGTTGCCAAGTCCGTGCTGGAGGGAGCGCTCGGTGCGGCCAAATCCGCTGTTACGGATGAGGCTGCTCTGCAGCTTGGCGTCCAGAGCGATGTGGCTTTCATCAAGGATGAGTTCGACATGATGCAGACATTCCTCTTGGCCGCGGACGAGGACCGGACCAAGAAGAAGGTGGTTAAAACCTGGGTGAAGCAAGTCCGTGACGTGGCCTACGATGCTGAGGATTGCCTCCAAGACTTTTCCGTTCATCTGCAAAAACCATCTTGGTGGCGCCTCCCTCGCATTCTGCAAGCACGGCACCGCATCGCCAAGGAGATTAAGGAGCTGAAGGCCAGGGTGGAGGATGTGAGCCAGAGAAACCTGCGCTACCGCCTCATCGAAGACTCCAACCCTGCCACCGCTGCTGAGCACTCCAGCATCAGCAGTGCAGCAATATTTGGCACCGATGAACAAAGGATTGCTGCAGCAAACAAGGACGAACCAAAAGTGGATCTCCGCCAACTGATCACCAGAGATGACCAAACTCTTCGAGTGATCTCGGTGTGGGGAGAGGCAAGCGATGATCTCAAGAAAATGTCCGTCATCAGGGAAATCTATTACAGTCAAGAGATACACAAAAAGTTTGGATGCCGCGCCTGGGTTAAGTTGATGCAACCATTCAATCCAGTGGCGGAGCCAGGATTCGTCAAAGCCTCGGGCCGAAAATTAAGCGACAATAACTAACGCTAAAATATACACACACCGAGATACAATAAAAACACTACACAAATACACAATTAAAGATAAATTTGAATTTCATGCTTAACATTTCAATAAAATAGATAAATTGTTCATCATGTATTTTCTATTACATCAAATTGAGTTCAATCAATTAATTATGAAATGTATAAATTGTTCAAATCAATATACTCAAATCTAGCATCGGTGCATAAACATAATAACTAATTCATAGATACAATCATACAACTATCCTTTTCAACAGTTCAATCAAGAATCAGAACAACTAACAAATAGCAAATAATATCAAGCAATATAATCAATAATCTATAATCATTCAACATTTCAACAGTTCAACTGAATTACCAACTATGAACTATCATTCTATCATTGAATCATTCATTCATTCTATAGAGTATAGTCTGTATGAGGAAGAGTAGTATGCTATGGACTTGGCTATTATTGATCCTTGCTTTCTCATGGTTCTTCGAAGATATGAGTAATAATTATCGATATTATACATTATCGATAGTATAGTATAACCGCAGATTTAGTTTCGCGCCGAAGATCAAGAAACCATATGCTAGTTTAAACTAAAATAAGCCGACTCAGTCTGCGTGTCTCTGCATGGAGGTTCAGACTTGATCAGAGTTGCACTTTGTATTGGTAATTGTTCCGGATTAGATCTCGAGTCGCGATGGCGACTTTGATCCAGATAAAATGCGATCATGCGAGCATGGTTCATTCCTCACCATGCAGCGAGATAAACTAATTTATTAGCAAAGTCAACTCCAATCCTTCCTGCTAACAACAGATATGAGAGTGCTAATCATCCAATCCTCATTAGTGTTCCTTGTATTTGAGCTGGACCTGGGGCCCAGGCCCCAGTGGCCCCAGGCCCAGCTCCGCCCCTGCTCATTAGTGTTCCTTGTATTTGAGCTGGGCCTGGGGTCCAAGCCCCAGTGGCCCCAGGCCCAGCTCTGCCCCTGATTCAATCATAATGGTTTCCTGGAGAGCTTGCTCAGACAATTTTACTTGAATTCTCTTGAAGTAAAGGGGAAGGCAGAAGAAGGAAGAACCATAGGGGTCGGTGTTCTGAAGAGAATGGAGGAGGCAGCACAAGGTCATTTGAATGATGAGTTCGATAGATATGTGCATCATAATAGGTACCTGATTGTCATTCATGATAACCTGTCCACTGTAGCGGAGTGGGATTGGATCAGAGCATGCTTCCCTGACAGGAAGAATGGAAGCCGAATCATTGTGGCCACGGACCAAGTAGAAATTGCAAGACTATGCATAGGGCAGCCAAGCCTATTATCCAAGCTCACTCAATTTTCATCGGATCAGCCTCTCTATCTCGTCTACAATAAGGTAATATCGTTGTTCAATTGTGATCCAACCACTCCTGAATGCAAAAATACATGCTTAACGGCTAAAGAAACAATTTTTTAGCAACCCTGACAAAATGTATTGTCTAAATGTCTATGCCATCATATTGTTACAAAGTTTACTTGAGGATGTCAAGGTGTGTCTTGCAGCCCCAACAACAATGTATCATGCAAATATTGCGCACTGCTTTTTCTAAAAAGAAATTTTGTTTCTTTTTCACTCACCATATATGATGTTGGTAGTGGACTTGTGGTTTTCTTCTAAAATTTTCTATTATTGTGTGAATTTGCTTTTCTCACTAGTGTTTGGTTTTCTAAATTTTGTTTTTTTGTAAACAGTCAATTTGGTCACATAAATAATAACTTCTTTCTTATTATATTATAGCCTGAGCCTAACTCAAGTAATGTCACCGCTGCCAGTAGCATCCAAGCATTAGTCACCGATGAGATAGTGGAGGATCAATCTGTGAGCATGGGTGGAACCAATTCGCCTGCCCTCCATCTCGAGAAAGATTCCAATTCGGCCGCCGCTAGAAAGAACCTTGCTCGCAATACGACAATGCAAGCCTCTCTGGACGAATCTCAGCTCGTCGGGAGAGAGGCAGCAAGATCTGATGTCATCAATCTAATTTTGAAAGAGAATGAGCATTGTCAGGTGATCTCTGTGTGGGGAATGGGCGGTATTGGAAAAACCACTCTTGTTACAAGTGTCTATGGAAGCGAAGAGCTTAGTGGCAGGTTTCAGAAGCGAGCTTGGGTTACTATAAAGCATCCTTTCAATCGTGAGGATTTCTTCAGGAGCTTGGCTCTGCGGTTACACACAGATAATACTGGCGCTAGATTGGGAGACGATATACAAAAGAAGTTACAAGTGATGCAAATCAATGATTTGATAGACAAGGCATCTGAGCTTCTAAAAAGTAGTACTTATCTCATTGTTCTTGATGATCTATCGTCCCACACAGAATGGAATTCGATAATACCGTATTTACCTAAAGATGGGAGGGAAAGCTGGATCATAATCACTACAAGGGACGAAAGTGTTGCGAGGCGTTGCACCTGGAACTACAAACTGGAATCTCTAGGGGATGATGCCGCACTTGACCTCTTCAAAAAGAAGGTGCGTAGGGGGACATACGAAACACATTATCCTTCATTCACACTTTAATATTTGTATAACAATAAAAAAAACATGGAAGCACCTCTCATTTGTCTCTAATATTTTAAAACTATATATTTTAGCAACTATTTCCACAACTCTAGATTTAAAATATTTAAAGGCTAGATGTACGGCTGCCACGCCAAGCCCACCTAGAAGTCCCTATATTGCCCTCACCTTCTGTTTTGGCCTGTCCACATTATGCGCCACGCTGCAGCTACAGCCCGCCCTACTATTTTTTCATGTGGATAGGGCAACGTGTCATTGCGCCTCCTTCCTCTGGAAGGAACTGAGGGAGATAAAATAGTCCTCTAGACATGCATATAAACGTGGCTAGCAGTGTAATGCCAGCGTGGTGCATGATGTGGACAAGCCATCACGGGTTAACGGCTGTATAGTGGCTCCTAGGTGGGCCCAGTGTGTTAGTTACGTCCATGTGCAAATGGATTTCTAAAATCAGTAGCTTTGCGATACATCGAGCTCTTAAATATGTTCTATGAAATAGTTGCTAAATCCTATAGTTTTCTGATAGTTTGTACAAAAAGCTAATAGTTTTGCAAAATTTACTCTTGAAATTTTATAATTGAGTATAACCATTACATGTCTTATATCCGCGAACTTTTTGGGTATCCAATATCAGTAGTGCATCATTGCCCTTTTAGCAAACTAGTTGGCAACCCATACATTCGCGCGGGCTAGCTTCTTAGATTAAAGTATTTGATCTCCTTATCAAATGATGAAATAATTAAACAATAATTAGATTACGAGAATAGTATTTAATAAAAAATTTATCTATAGTATATTAAAGTATAATCTAAGTCAAATATCTAATAATCCTTTATTTTTTATTCCAAATTTGCATGTTTTTGTAAGAAGTAAAACGAAAATAGAGAAACTGAATGAATAGAATGATTGGAAGAACTGTTTATTGCATTGATCAACATATGTATATATACATGTGAAAGGTTGCTTAGGCATCTGTTAGCAAAAGACACCCTTTGATTACAACAATAACTGCATAATCTAGATGAGATTAACTGCCTAATCTATTGGTTTACAACACTCCCCCTTGATCGAATCTTCCTTGAGATCAATGCACCGTTGATTCCTCTAAAAACTCAATGGAAATAATCTGAGGATTATATTGATATGCCATCAAAAACTCCTTTAAACCCTGTGGGAAAAATAAGGAGAAAAATATGACATATATAAGTGTGATTAATAAATCACTATGTCTTTGGTAGCTCCTCTAAAAACCCCTGTGGGGAAAAATTGGAGATACAACATAATATATTAAACTCCTCTAAAAACCTTGTAGGAAAAATATGAGGAGAAGATATGTTGATATACTGTTGAAAACTCCTATAAAACCCAATGGAAAAATTTAGGAGAAAACTGATACAATATATTTAAGTAATTGTCTCTTGTGAACTCGTATGAGAAAACCTATTATAGGGAAAAACCCACAAACGAGTTTTGAGGACAATGCATGTCTTTGATGTTTCCTAAAAAAAACCCCAATGGGGAAAATAAAAACATGACATATATTTGTGTTAACATTACCTCATTTAAAAACTTTTCTTGAGAAACCTTGTGAGGAAAAACTCATAAAAGAAAAGAGTGTAATATTTGTTAGGACAGATTAATAGTTAGGAGATATCTCCCCCTGATTCTTGCAAATTTCGAAGTCGTCTCATACCAATCCCATGAACACATTTCAAGAATGTAGAAGATGGTAATGACTTAGTGAAAAGATCAGCGAGGTTATCGCATGATTTGGTTTGCAAGATGTTTATCTCCCCACTTTGCTGTAACTCATGAGGATAAAACAATTTTGGAGCAATATGCTTTGTTATGTTGCTCTTTATGTAACCTGTCTGCATCTGTGTAACACAAGCAGAATTATCTTCATAGATAATTGTAAGTGATTCTATAGAACCAATGCCACATGATTGTTGTATGTGGTTAATCATTCTGCGAAGCCATACACATTCACGTGAAGCTTCATATAGTGCAATAATTTCAGAATGATTAGTGGAAGTAGCTACTAGAGTCTGTTTAGAAGACTTCCATGAAATAGTTGTTCCACCATGTAAGAATACAAAGCCTGTTTGAGATCTGGCATTATGGGGATCTGATAAATAGCCAGCATCCGTGTATCCAATCATAGTGGGATCTTGATTTCTTTCGAAATATAATCCAAGATCCTTTGTGCCATTGAGATATCTGAGGATATGCTTTACACCTGTCCAATGACGTTTGGTTGGTGCAGCGCTATGTCTAGCTAGTAAGTTCACTGCAAATGCAATATCAGGCCTGGTGCAATTTGCAAGATACATAAGCGCTCCAATAGCACTGAGATAAGGAACCTCGGGTCCCAGTACCTCTTCTCCATCATCACATGGTCTGAATGGATCTTTCTCCATATCTAGAGATCGAACAACCATAGGTGTTTTAGATGGATATGATTTGTCCATATTGAATTTCTCCAATATTTTCTGGATATAGGCTGATTGTTGCACTAAAATTCCCGACGGAAGGTGCTCCAGTTGTAAACCTAAGCAAAATTTGGTCTTACCCAAATCCTTCATCTCAAATTCCATCTTTAGGTGATTGTGTGCTTCATTTATATCGTTAGAGTTGCCAATGATATTTAAATCATCAACATATACGGATATAATACAGAATCCCGTTGGAGATTTCTTTATGAAGACACATGGGCAATCATCATTGTTTGTGTATCCCTTCTTTAGAAGAAATTCACTTAGTCGGTTGTACCACATTCTTCCCGACTGTTTCAAGCCATATAGAGACTTGTTTAGCTTTACACAGTACATATTGCGATTTGCGTTTGGATTCGGAATTGGGATTCCATTAGGAACCTTCATGTATATGTCCGAATCAAGTGACCCATAAAGATATGCTGTCACTACATCCATCAACAGCAAAGATAGACGATTTTGAACTGCCAATGATATTAAGTATCGGAATGTTATTCCACTCATAACCGGAGAATATGTTTCATTGAAATCAATGCCGGGTCTCTGCGTGAACCCTTGTGCTACAAGTCTCGCTTTATATCTCACCACCTCATTGTTTTCATTCCGTTTTCGGATGAAAACCCATTTGAATCCCACAGGGAAGACTTTTGGAGGTGTAGGTATTGCAGATGTGAATACCTTTCTTTTATTAAGCGAGGCTATCTCAGCTTGAATTGCTTCCTTCCATTGAGTCCAGTCCGAGCGCTTTTTGCACTCTGCCATGGTCTTGGGATCTGGATCATTTAGGAGGTTATTTGCAATTGTTGCGGAGAAGTAAGTGTCGACAATTGTAGTCTTTCGGTCATATGATTCTCCAGAATCGATATAATTAGTGGAAATTTCTTGCACCCTTGATGATGGCTCATTATTTCCCAAAACTATGGAGCCAAGGCGTTCCGATGTCCCAGGATCAACAATAGAGTGCACTTTTGATCTGGGTTGTGGATCAACTTGAGGTTGGCTTGTATTTACTGATTTGGAGGATTTTGTCCTTGATTTCTTTTGTTGCTTGATAGAAGCTACATATTTAGCCGTGGCCTTACTTCTCCCCCTCTTACTTTGAAGTGGGAGTTGAATGGTTTTATTTGGTACCTCCACTCTTTCAGGCACATTTCGGGCAAGATAATAGGATTTAGTAACACCTTTAGTATCAGTAAATGCATCTGGCAGGTTATTTGTAATGTGTTGCAAATTTATAATTTTCTGAACTTGAAGTTCAGTTTCTTGAGTACGTGGATCTAAGGTGGAGATGTCTATAGCATCCCAATTGATTTCTTGGCATTCTTTTTGGTACTTGAAATCTCCCCCTAATGCCGGGAAATGATCCTAATTAAATATGCAATCAGCGTGCCGGGCCGTGAATAGGTTCCCAGTTAGGGGCTCAAGGTATTTAACAATCGACGGAGATTGATACCCCACATAGATCCCTAATTTCCTGTGTGGGCCCATAGAGGTACGCTTGGGTGGTGAGATCAGACGTATATAGCATAACTGAATTTTCGCAGATGGGAAATATTTGGTATATTTCCACGCACTAATTGCAGGGAAGTCAGTATGATATGCAATTGGTATAATTGAATTAAGTCGCAGCGTGTAAGACCACATGACCCCAACATGAAGTTGGTAAGTTGCAATTTTGTAATAAGGGTCTTGCAATCCACTTGATTCTCTTTATAAGAGATTCTGCCAAACCATTTTGAGTATGGACATATGGGACAGAATGCTGTACTTGAATTCCTAAAGCCATGCAATAATCATTGAATGCATGTGAGGAAAATTCAGCATCATTGTCCAATCGTATGGATTGAATCTGGTGTTCAGAATAATGTGCTTTAAGTTTAATAATTTGAGCAATTATTTTTGCAAAGGCATGGTTACGTGTGGATAAAAGACACACATGAGACCATCGAGTAGATGCATCTATAAGAACCATGAAATACCTGAACGGTCCAAACAATGGTTGAATGGGGCCACATATGTCGCCTTGAATACGTTCAAGGAATTTGAGTGGCTCATGTTGGATTTTAAGATGAGAAGGTCTCAAAATCAATTTTCCAGTTGCACATGCAGTGCATATAAAATCTGATGATTTTGGGAATTTGGCAGCATGTAGATCATGATCATTAGAATTGCTGATAATTTTTCTCATCATCCCTATACCAGGATGACTAAGGCGATCATGCCAAGTTTGGAATGTATCAACATTCTGAAAAATTACCTTGTACGCAACATGTGGTACGGGTTTAATGTATGTGAAGTACAATCTAGACGGTAAAGAGGAAATCTTTTCAAGCGTTTGTCTGCCATATCCGTAATCTTTAGTGATGAGGAGAAATTCCTCATTATTGTCATCATGAGTTTCAATATGGAAACCATTTTTGCAGATATCTCTATAACTTAATAGAGTACGTGTTGAATCAGGATACAATAGTGCATCCTCGATTGTGATTTGAGTACCCATAGGAAGCATGATAGTGGCATGACCAGAACCAACTATCATTGCATCGCGTCCAGTGATTGTCAAAACATTTCCTTGCCTCTTAGTAAGAGTTTGGAAATATTTTGTTTCCCTTAGTATAGAGTTAGTAGTACAACTATCTACTAGACACAATTCCTCCTCCATCGATCGACACGTAGAAATCTATATATAAATGAAGAATTTTAAAATTCTTGGTGAATATATATAGAATACATACAAACTTTATTGAATATCAAACATAATTATTACATTTATTGGGATATCCAATATGTCAATGTGATGACAATATTATTTAATACAACACTTAGGACATAATTGTGCTTTATTATAACAATAAATAAGGTACTAAACTAAGGATCTAAGAGATTGGGAGCCTAGTCGAAATCTCCAAACATGTCATTGGAAGCAAATTCCATGATCATATTCTCTGTGTTGGCTTGATCCTTGGCTTCCAGTACGTCGTTGTTGCTTAGTTCCTTGGGAACTTGTTGCGAACAACCAGCCTCTTCCCTGGAGTTGTCAGGTTAAAAGTTGAAATGGGCTTCATACTTTTGTCCCGGGGTCGTACGTCCACGTCCCACAGACTTTAGATAGAGATCAACAAGGTGGCTTGGGGTACGGCATTTCTTTGTAATGTGGTTATAGCAACCACATTTCTGACAAATAGGCTTGTCATTTCTTTGTTTGGAAATGCCTTTACCCTTATTGGGGACACGTGACTTATCTTTCTTGTTGTTTCTGCATTTGTTTTTACCATGGGAATTTCTTTGATAGTCTTTAGGAGAACCATTAAATTTGGGTTTATTCTGAACATTGGCATGAACTTCAGGCAATGGAGCAGACCCAAGAGGGTGCTGCTGATTGTTCCACACCATGAGTTCATGGTGTCTTTCAGCCTGAAGTAATGATTGAATAAGCTCGGAATAAACTATAAAATTCTTCTCACAGTATTGTTGTTGAAGGATTCTTTTAGCGGGAAGCATCGTAGACAAAGTCTTTTCAATTTTATCCGCATCGGAAAGTTCCTTTTCACAGAACTGCAACTTAGTGCTAATCCTATGAACAGCATGGTTATAATCGCCAACAGTTTTGAAATCCTGAAGGCGAAGTTGGGCCCATTCAAAATTGGCCTCAAGCAGGATGAGTGCCTTTTGCTGCTCATAGCGTTGCTTAAGAGAAAGCCATAGTGCACATGGATTTTCCTCCAACATGTATTCAGACTTAAGGTCCGGATGTATATGCTGCCTTATAATATATAAAGCCGCATACCGATGTTGATCACTTATTGGTTCTGCACCTTCTGCTTGTTCAAGAAGCACATAATAAAGTCCGCGGGTCGTAAGACTAACTTTTATGTCCATAGCCCATGTGGGATAGTTGTGTCTGTCAAGAGCGAGTACATCAAACTCTTTAGCGGCCATAGTTCCTACATGAGGCAACCATAGATTTTGTTTAATTTACTATGTGTAAATTAAAATTGCTATGGTGATGTTGTAAAATGCAAAATAAGATGTAAACAAGAAAATTCTTGTATCATGAGTGTAAATCTCACATATGTGCTAACATTCTGGAGGTAGTCACCAAAATGGTGTAGACCTCTTATGGGCATAATATGTTGATACAGTAGATACCACTTGTGTTATGCAACATTGTATTGACACATTAGGTGTAATACAGCAAGTGGTTTTTCCAAGATTTTTGGTTCGCGCTATTGGTTAGATGTTGAATTTTGGGTTTTAGGAGGGGTTTTTTTTGGGAATTCCCTCCCCCTCACCTAACCTCTCTCTCTCCCCTTTAGTTTGTGTGGCTGTAATTGGTGGGAGTCCAGGAGATTTTTTCTTCATCCCTGGCCGAAGTCTGGCGCCTAGCTTCCGGTTCGAGCTCCTCCCTTCCTCCCTGCGGCTCGACCTCCGGCCTCCGGCTCACTTCAGCTGGCGCCCGGCCACTGCGCCTCCCTCGCCGTGGCGCCTCTCCACCCTAGCTCGCCGCCTCCCTTCCCCTCGGCGTCGCTCAGTCCCTAATCGGGCGCCTCTTGGCCGAGCTCCCAGCCCGCCTCCCTCCTCCCTCGGTCGAGCCTCCCCAGCTCTCCTGGCGCCAAGGCCTCCTCCTGGCGTTGCTCTTCCTGCCGCCTCCTCAAAGAACAGAGCAAAGAAGAAGCAGCTAATCCGAGCAGCGGCAAGAAATGAGGAGCAACAAGCAGAATGCAGACGGTGGGTCCTTCCGGCACCTCTGGCCGGCGACGAGTCACTCTCCGGCCTAGCATCTCCCCCACCTTCCTCGGTCCTCCATGGATTTGCTTGGAGGCATGCTAGCTTGGGTAATTTTCTTTGCTTGCAAGGTGTTTGTGTTAATGTCTAGCTAGGTTTCATGAGAATGAAGTGATGTTGCATGTTTTAGTTTGAAGGGAGATCGGGCCGGGAGGAGGAGAAGATCGTTGTTCGTGTGATTCGTCAAGAAGAGGTGGTGTGATTCCAGGAGCGGCGTCACCTCCTTGCCACTCGGGTTCAGGAGGTTAAAGGCAAGTATATTGCTAAATGAATTACTGGTGGCATTATGAAATGGTGTTGTATGTTGCTGTCCTCGATCAATCTCAAGAGTAGTAAGCAACCGCCTGTGAGTATCCCTCCTGCCTCGATTGGATTCGGCTTGGCATAGCTGTGACACTGATGGTGAATTGGCGTGCG
Organism: Guadua angustifolia; assembly: GCA_036346375.1. Taxonomy (NCBI): domain Eukaryota; kingdom Viridiplantae; phylum Streptophyta; class Magnoliopsida; order Poales; family Poaceae; genus Guadua; species Guadua angustifolia. The sequence continues at coordinate 39,980,974 of CM070514.1, forward strand.
TGGAAGTTTACTTAGTACAACTTTTAGCCTTTGATTCAGTCGAGGTGGATGCGAGTATGCTGGCATGGTTCTGGCTCGACTCTGAATGTTGGCGTGTGGGTTTGTGGTACAATCATCTGAATGCTTTTCCATTAAATGGGTGCTGTTTGGTTTTGTTTGTAATCTTGTAGTACTGCTTGAATGGGTTCCGAATTAAATTTTCAAGCGGGATGGTGAATTGGTATGTTATGTGGTTAAGTTGCCAAGATTTTAGTCTAGTGTTTCAATAGCAGTTGATGTGGGTTTGTGTAGGCGTGCCTATGACTCCGTGGTGAATTTATAGTACGCAGGGGATAAATTGGTGTCCATTTTGGTGTTCTTTTACAGTTGTGAGGTTTTTTCCACTAGCTGATATGGGTTGGTTCGTGGCATGCTACCATTTGAAGTTATCTAGTTATATCTGTTGATATGCATTGATGTGCTGTGGCGAATTCGGTATGCATTTATGAGTAGCTTCGAGAATTTGGTGTAGTTATGAATTTTCATCCCAATGTTGGTCATATTATTTGGGTTGGGTGTGGTCTTTGTCTGTATGGTCATTTACACTTGCTGGCGGTGGTGACTTGAGAATGTTGACAATATAGATGTCATGGGATGCCCACTCCTATTATACCATTCTATATAAGCTACGCCATGTGCGTAGTAATTTTGTATAGTCAAAGAAATCGATGAATATATTCTGAAGAGTTCAACTATCTGAGTCAGGTTATGTCATTGCCGCTACTACAGTTAGTGAATTACTGGTGTATAATAGTAAACTGATGTTTTGGCTTTTCAATGACTTCATGCCAAATATAGGGCATTTGATTAGATTACTCTTTGGATGCATTTGAGTTGCGTATGTTGGCAGGTATATTGGTTGGTAAATTTGAAAATTGTTCATCTTATGAAAATGCATATTGTGACAATGAGAATAACAATTGCTATGACCTGTAGATGATGATATCCATGTTATGCATATGTTTATGTTTTAGCCATGGTTAAGGGCAAATAATTATGATGCAATGTATGAATTGTTTATAAGCACCATTTGCATATGTGCATTCATAATGGAAGAGGCGACCCATGTTGATGTGGGCCTCTGTACTCACACGTAGTGAGTACAAAAGTCCTACCTCGTAGTCCTATCCACGGATGGGAGCGAGTCAGTAAGAGTAGGCCCCGCCACGGGATGGTTGGGATTGAGGGTGCACACCGACGGGTGTGCATTCAGCTATACCGGTATACGCTATGACAATGTGCATTATGAGCATGCATGGTGCATTCATTGTTTTGATTCATGAGAAAAAGGGATGAGAGCATAAAAGCATCGCATGGTGTGTTGCAATTGGTAAATGTTAATTGATGAGAAGGGAAATGACAAGTTGAGGATTGAGTCGTGGACTCAGCCTGGAACGATTATTGAGGCGTGAGTATGGTTTAGTTATGTTTCCGAGTTGTATGTGGTAAATGGGGATAGATACTGCTACTTTTACTGGATGATTTCAATTAAGTATTGGTTATGTCAAAAGAAGAGGTAGTTGTGCTCTTATGTTTGATTGTATATGAATTCAAACTGTTTCTTTTATTTGCGGATATCAATTAAAGAAACTTTTACTTTATGTCTTGAAGCATTTATATTCTAGTCGAATTCATTATTTTCCATACTTGATTGCACTTTGCTGAGTCTTGGACTCACGCTTGTTTGTTTTCTTGTTTTAGGTACTTGAAGCTGGCTCGTCGGGTTGGGAGTAGTAACACGTACACGACTTCAGTCTCCAACAATCTACTTAACCGATTCGTTAAGTTGGATGTAATTAATGCGGTTGTAATGTGTTGTCAGTCGTGGTGGTGTTTATTAAATGTGTTGGTTGTGCGATTGATTAGCTAAGGACCTGCTAGAATGATATTATGACTGCTATTGTTCTTTTGTCTGCCGAGTGGATGTCCATAGTTTTAGAGGAGGTGTCTGCCAAATTTTTGGTGAAATCGGAGTTTGTAGCATTCGGACTCCGAGGAAGTCGGGTGTTACATTAGGTAATCTTTGTGAAAGTGTAGACATTGTTTAATTCATATTTCGTATTGAATATCAAGACGTTGAGGATTGACATCCGCAAGAGTAACTATGGTACTACCTTGTGTATGACCAATAGGGATTATGAATTAAGATATTGGATGCACGACGTTGAGGATAGTTACTATGTATTAAACAGTGTAGATCCCACAGTAGCAACTATGGTGCTACCTTGTGTATGGCCAATACCAAAATTTTGTGAACATTGTGTTATACAAAGTGAGGAAAAACACATAAAGTATTTTGCATATAAATATATTTGTTGAATTATGATTCAAATACGTAAAAGGCTAACCATCGGAGCGAGCTCCACCCCCCATGATGCGGTTCGTTACCAAATTACATGAAAACCTAGTGGTTTTATTGCAAATTTATGACTGAAATATAAATAAAAAGAGATAAAATAGCCTGTGGGCCGAAAAGCCACCAAAGTGGCCCATTCGCCTCGAGCCCATCTTGTGGCGGGCATTAGCAAGCCCAGCCGATTAATTTTTGGGTCGTGCGGCTGTTTTGCCCATTTGCGTGCGCTGCGTCTAGCATTAAGAAAACGGCCGAACCGAAGCAGGCGAGGTTAGGGTTCCCTTTGAGCCGCCGCCGCCGCCTGAGGCTATTGCCGCATCGCGCGCCTGGGGCTACCATCGCCACTCACACCGGGCACAGCCGCCTCCACGCCGAAGCGCAGCCTCCACCAGATCGCCAGCGCAATCGACTCAGACGTCTGGCGCAACACTACGCGCCGCCCCCACCGCGCGTTCACATTGGGGAGTACTCCCCCCCCCCCATCGAGGGAGATGAAGCCAACGCCTCCGCCGTCGCCGTTCAACTGGAGACCGAGGGCCGCCAGATTCCACGAGCTCGGAAGGAGTCCGGGTCGCCGGTGTGCCGGCGCTGTAGCCGTGCGACGGAGGATGAAGCCTCGCGGATGGGGCGGTGCCGGCTCTGGTGAAGCCGGTGTTGGGGATGGAAGCCCAACACCCGCAGCGTCTACGAAATATGGCGGCGCACCACGGCGAGCCGCGCGCGTGCCAGCTGGATTGATGAGGGTGCCGACACCGGGGGCTTCAATCGCGCTTCCGTCCTCTGGTGCCGAGGTCGCGTCTTGGGCGAGGCCGGCGCGGTTCTTGAAGATGTGCGGTGTCGCTGTCCATCCATGGATGGGGCACCAGTTTGGCGCGTCCGCCGGTGGGGTCACTGGACGAGGCACATCTCCGGCCACGGTGCTCTGGGGCGCGGCATTGCTTGGACCAGCATGAGGCCATGCGAGGGGCGGTGATGACGGGTGGTCACAAGGACCCAGTCGCTCGAAGACGGAGCGGCCGTGAGAGCCACGCCGTGATACCCAAGAACTTGAACGCGGCCTGTGATGGCGACGGATTGGTCGATGGCGTGCTCCACCAACACGGCGAACGGCGTGGAAGAACACATGCAGAGTGCAGAAAGATAAGTTCATCCTTGCCATTGTTACTTACCGTGGATGAACTGGAATTGGGAAACGTTTGTGTCTGTCTGTTGGTGTTCTTCCGGTGCTCAGTTAGTTTTTAGCGTGCATGATAACGTGTAAGAAGTAAAACGAAAATAGAGAAACTGAATGAATAGAATGATTGGAAGAACTGTTTATTGCATTGATCAACATATGTATATATACATGTGAAAGGTTGCTTAGGCATCTGTTAGCAAAAGACACCCTTTGATTACAACAATAACTGCCTAATCTAGATGAGATTAACTGCCTAATCTATTGGTTTACAACAGTTTTTAGACCGTACTTGCCGTTGATTTCTTTTTAGTTGTAGGCTGGAATTGGTAGAAAAGTCCTATTCCTATTTTGTTTTAATTATTATTTCGAATTTAGTTTCTTTTTAGGATTTACTTTGGAATTTTTATAGAAATAAAATTGCTAATTTTTTAATTAAATAAATTTAGTTAATTTGGGTTGTACTTTATATGAACTGTTTCTTTTAGTTTTCTAATTCTCATTTAGTTATTAATTTTAATTTTAGTTATTTATGTATGTTAGTCGTATGGAAATAAAATTGCTAATTTTTCATTATTTTTATTTCGAATTTCTCTTAATTTGGGTTTTACTTGACATGGACTCTTAATTTTGAGCAGTTATAACTCTTGTGCACCATATAGATGGCTAGATCATTATCTAAGCGTATAATTAATATGGATATAGGTAGTACTTATATCTCTAAGTCAACTATATATCAAATCTAACCCGTTAAAAACTTAAAATTAGGACCCACCAAATTGACTGGATGTTCTATTTTTTTGTGAGAATTTGTAGCATATTTCTGTTTTTTTCGTAGCAACTCTAAAAGACCTATCATTGACTTTTAGTATATAATAGATGAGAAGACTGTAACTCATTGGCACTAATGATTTTCCCATCACTATTAGCATTTAGCCCATTTATTTCTAACATATGAAGGAGGCTATGTTGCAAAACAGCGACTAATTAACACGGTTTTGCAAGATATTTGCTACCATCTTGGTCAACGACATATTTGCAAGTATGCTACTCTATCTGTTCCTCAATGAATGTAATTCTAGAATTTTGCACAATGACTAATACGTGTAAAGAAAAGATCATATTGATAGTGTGTGTCACTCTAGTTCATAGTAGTAAATGATCTTGGAAATTGCCATGGATAATGAATGGGAGGGGGTATACTTCATCCAGTTCACAAAGACATGCTTTAGGATACATACAATCAAGCTTCTGAAACTTTACCTATCAATATGTTTTTGAAAATTTAGATTAGATCCGTGAAAATCATACCTGAAGATTCGTATCAAAAAAAAACTTTCATAATGTTATAATTTTATTGGGAACAAGGGCTACTGATGCGGTGGATTTGTTGGGTGCTACAGCAGATAGCTATATCGAAGTGCACAAAAGAACACCAAGCGGTAAATTAAAGGGTTTGTCCCAGACAAAGTACCATCTCACGATTCGAACTATGATCAAAGTAGTCTGTAGTCTAAATTACAGAGTGCATGACCTCTGTTTATATAGAGGATCTAACTTGAGTCACACGACATGAAGATAGAAATGAACTAAGTGAAATATAAACTGATCTCACCTTTCTAGAATAAAAGATAAGATCCTAAAATTTGAAAATTCCTAAAACAAGAAATAACGAAAAGTGCTCGTTGTTTCTTCCCCTGACCAGAACCAGAAAGGTAGATGTGTAGCCAATCATAGACAGGGCAAAGGCCAGACTTGCAGGGTGGAAAGGGTAGCTTCTTTCCAAGGCAGCTAGACTCATCTTGGCTGATTCAGTGCTCATAGCGCTAGCAACTCACCACATCTCGGTAATGCCTATTTCCAAATGGCTTATCAAAAAGCTGGACAGGATCAGGAGAAGCTTCATCTGGTCAGGGGAAGAAAACTGCGCAGCTGGCCGCTACCTGGTAAATTGGAAAAGGGTTTGCAAGCCAAAAAAGCTAGGAGGACTTGGCTTAAAGGATTTTGAAGAATGCTTTGCTCGGGCCCTAAAGCTTAGATGGCTATGGTATGAGTGGAAGGATAGGCAAAGATCATGGGTAGGAATGGACATGCCTTGCAATGCCATCGATAGAGTGCTAAACGGTAAGCACCTCCATCTTGCTAGGAGATGGCAAGACAGCTAGGTTCTGGATGACCCCTTGGCTAAACGGTGCCTCCCCAAAAGAGATGGTGCCCCGCTGTTTCCGACTGGCACAAACAAGAACGACATCGGTTTTCCAGGAACTCCAGATGGACACATGGATTAGATTACTGTAGAGGATCTCGCAGGCCGAGCAGTTATATGAATTCTTTCTTCTCTGGCAGGCCCTTCGACAGGTGCAATTAAGGCATGATACTGCGGATAGCATCATATGGAGGTGGACAACGGATGGGCAATACTCAGCAAAATCAGCGTCTGCGCGCCCGAGTTGAAGGGCCATTTTCGACAAAGCGATTATAGGCGATTTGGAAGGCGGTCACGGAAAGCAAATGCAAATTTTTCGCATGGTTATTTCTTCATAATAGGATCCTAACTGCAAACAAACTAGCGGCTAGGGGGTGGCCGAACTACGAGGGGTGCCTGCTTTGTGGCTCGGAGCCTGAATCGGCGAGACACCTGCTACTGCTTTGCCCTTTCGCCAGGCAGGTTTGGAGAAAGGTTTTCACTCTGATGTGACTACCTCATGAGATCCCTCCACAGCGCGGCGGGCCTGTTGGTGGGCGGATATTACACAGGGATTGACAAAAAATGTTCGTAGGAAGATGGATGGGGCTCTGATTTATTCTTTTTGGAATATTTGGAAAGAGAGGAATGCAAGGATTTTCAAAAAGGGAGATTTAGAAATTTGCCACTCTTCAATTTCAATCTTCGACGCCATGTACAAATCATGCCACTGGAGTGGCATTTTTTGTACATGGCGTCGAATTTTCACGTTGAAGGGTGGCAAATATCGGATTAAACCTTTCAAAAATGAGCACAGCTCCGCACAATTAGTTTTCTACCGCATAGTTCAGGATGTTGCTAACTGGACGAGAGCTACTCACGCGAGGCCGCAGCCCGCAGCACCAAATCAAAAGTAGCTAGACCTACCAGCTGAAGGACGGGACCGCCTATTCCAGCCTATGAGGACTGCGTCGGCTTTTCCCTCTATCTAGCGTTTAATTTTGATCCCCACGAGTCCATGTTTCGGGTGCAGTATGTTTGCATGCTTTCAGTCTCCAGCCAGGGCCGGCCCAAAGGGGGGGCAGCCAGTGCGACCGCCAGGGGCCCCCAATTTAGGAGGGCCCCCAAAATGCATCTAACATGATTGTAGAAGCATCATTCCCGATAAAACGCCGAGCTACCCGGAAAAAGCAGCTTGATGAAAGTGATTATAATGAAGAGGTTTTATCAGCTGGGAAGTCTTTTGAGGTAAATTACTTTCTTGTTATGGTGGATGTAGCAATTTCTTCATTGAAGAACAGGTTTGAGGATTTTACTACATGTAAGAGTATATTTGGTTTTTTACTTAGCTCAAAAAATTTAAAGTCATCGGATAATATTGAACTAAGAAATTGTTGCACTAAATTTGCAAAAACATTTTTCCATAATGGTTCATATGATATTGAGTTAGATGATTTTTTTTGAACTAAAAGTGCTACAAATGACTTTATCTGCTCACTCACACTCCGCCATGGAGATTTTTGAGTTTGTTAAGGATTTAGATTGCTATCCAAATGTTTCAATTGCTTATCGAATCTTATTCACCATACCTATGATTGTAGCCTCCGCTGAAAGAAGTTTTTCAAAGCTAAAATTATTAAAAAAATTACTTGAGTCGTTAATGTCACAAGAAAGGTTAAATGGTTTGGCAATTTTATGCATTGAGAAGAGTAAATTGGATGAAATTGATATTGATACTATTATTGATGACTTTGCATTTAAGAGTATTAGAAGGAACTTTAACTTGCCCATTTAAATTTGTAGGAGTTGGTGAGATTGGTTTTTATCGTAGCATTATGGTAGTGATGGCAATGTGGCGCCGGTGGGATTGAAGGTGCATCTTGGAGGTTAGAACTCAATTTAGTTGAATAGTACATGAGTTTGATTATGTTTAAACTATATTTTGGTTGTGACTTGTTCTCTACCAAGTTTGTTACATATGAAAGCATTTGATATTTTATCTATAATAATTATGGTAGTCAATAAAAGGGCCACTTGATTTAGCTCGCCCCGGGCCCCCAAAATCTTTGGAACGGTCCTGTCTCCAGCTCAAGTTGTATCCGATTATGAATCTCTTAATATCATGTACTTCTCTTCGCTCTATTTAATGAATGGGCAAAGCTCCTGAAGATGCAATCGGTCCCTGTAGGCTTTCCTTTCGTTTCTTCCATCTAAAACAGAACCAATGCCTCTCGAAAAAAAAGGAAAAAAATGGAAAGAAAGGAAAGCAAACAAACAAACACTATCTCAACACAATATTACACCGATGCTTGCAATTAAAATTTGTACCAACACGTGCCAGTCTTTGATTGATTGTCCCTCTGCAACCATATGTCAGATTATTAATCAGAATGACTTGTGTTCAGACGTCCGATGCACTGTTCATTTTTTTGAACGTTTGCAACATTTTTTTTCTACGTGTGCAATATTTTTTTCTTACTTATGCAACATTTTCCATCGATAACAATGTAACAACAGAAATGTCGACATGAAAACAGATGTTGCACACGTTGAACAAAAATGTTGCATACATTGAAAAATATGTTACAAGAACCGTCCGATGAAATGAACAGTGATCAGACATCCGATTGCTAGTGCTCGCCATTATTAATCTGCCTGAATCTATATACTTTTGGTGAAGAGTTGATTTAAAGGATTCCTTTTCATCATCAACTACTCATCACTTTATTGAATCATGTTTCAGGTATTTAGCGGGACTGGAAAGGATGATTTAACTGATACCATGATGGAGCAAGCAAAACTTATTCTGAAAAAGTGTGATGGGCTTCCCCTTGCCATTGCCACTATAGGTGGCTATCTGGCAACCAAACCTAAAACTGCTTTGGAATGGAGAAAACTGAATGATCATATCAGTGCGGAGTTGCAGAACAATCCAGAACTTGAGAAGATAAAGATAGTCCTTAACTCAAGTTATGACGGTTTGCCTTATCATCTCAAGTCTTGCTTTCTGTATTTGTCGATTTTCCCTGAAGACCACAACATCAGGCATAGACGTTTAGTGAGGCGGTGGATTGCAGAGGGCTACTCAAGTGAAGTGAGAAGCAAGACTGCCGAGGAAGTAGCGGAGGAACACTTCACCGACATTCTTAACAGGAGCATGATACAACCATCCAAAACAGGGACTGGTAGAACTTGGAATATTACTGATTTCTGCCAAGTTCATGATCTCATGCGTGAAATCAGCATCTCGAAGTCAGAAGAAGAGAATCTTGTTTTCGTACTGGATGAGAATTCCACCTTGCAGTCTAAAAATGAAGTACGCCACCTTGTTGTGAGCCGTAGCTGGAGCAGAGACCAAAATAAGGGTGTTTTGGGAAGCATACTGGATGTGTCCCACATTCGATCGTTGACTGTGTTTGGAGAGTGGCGACCATTTTTCATTCCTAAGAAGATGAGATTGCTTCGGGTGCTCGATTTAGAAGACACAGAATATCTGTGGGATCATGACCTTGTGCCAATCGGGAACCTTCGCCACCTAAAGTACCTGTCTCTAAGACGATGTCTATGTATCTACCATCTCCCGGATTCATTTGGTAATCTGTTAGACCTGGAGACACTAGATATCAGACATACATATGTGATCACACTGCCAGCAAGCATTGTTAAGCTCCCAAAGCTAAAATACCTTCGTGCCGGTCTCATCCCTTTTAGTGAAATTCCCGCACGAGTTTACAGGAAAAAACAGGAGCGATTGAAGTTATTTGGCTTGGCAGCTTACAGGAGCTATTTAAAGAAAAAATCTATTTATGACTTGGACGATTTACCACACCACTGTTTTGTGGTTGGTGTTTGGTTGCGATGCTTGGACAGGCATGGTGTTAAAGTGCCCGGTGGGATTGGGAGGTTGACGGCCCTGCACACACTGGGAGTCGTCAACGTTGCACGGGGGAAGGCCATGGTGAAGGAGCTCAAGAAGCTCACTCAGTTGCGTAAGCTAGGAGTGACTGGCATCAACAAGAAAAACTGCAGGGAGCTCTGTTCTGCTATTGCCAATCACGGCCGCTTGCATTCCTTGTCAATGCGCGCCGAGGGCGAGCCTGGGTTAGAAGGCTGTTTGGATGACTTGTCCCCACCCCCAAATGATCTACAGAGCCTTAAGTTGTATGGCTATCTGGTCAAATTACCTACATGGATCCAACAGCTTCAGATGCTAGCCAAGTTGACCATACGGAGTACCGAACTGGAGCATGATGCCATAATAGCGCTTGGGGAGCTGCCAAACCTTGCCATTTTACGTCTTCATTTTAGGTCATTTAAGAATGGGGAACTCCACCTCCATTTCCGTCCCGAGACCTTCACAAGTCTGACAGTGCTGGAGCTTGAGAGGCTATATGACCTCAGATCGGTTGAGTTTGAAGAAAAAGCAACGCCTAAGCTTGAGCTGCTACGGGTGCACTATTGTTTTGTTGCAGGCGGTGACGGGTTTTCTGGGGTACAATTCCTGTCAAGTCTCAAGGAAGTTTCGCTCAAGCTTATCCAACCGGAAGACTTGCGGAAAACCCTGAAGGACAAAACCGAGGAAGACTTGCGGGAAATCATGGAGGACTTGCCAAAAATCAAGGAAGCCTTGCGGGACCAACTGGCCGGGAATAAGAACAAACCACATCTGAAGATGGTGGACTGAACAGTGCTAACTCATTCTGCGCTTTTACCCTGGTTTGTTATGTTTGACAATAAAGCCAAACCAAACTGTTGCTAGTCCTCCTTTCATTCGTACTTGATGGGTCAGCAGCGCGGCGGCACGCCGCGCCAGGCGATGCCTGCATGCGTGCGCCCCGCCTAACGTTGTAGCACTCTGGATCTCAGCTAGCTGATGTGTATGTATGATGCTTGCACCTTGGAGCGCTGGAGAACGGTAATGAGCGTGGGTAGGCATTGATTGGCCAAATATAGGGCCTCCTGTATTGTTACCCCTTAGGAAAGTTGATTTCTCGAGCTATATGATCCAGAACCAAAAGTTGCGTTGTATGTAGTCATTGGTTGGCAGCTTTCTGTTTGTCACTGGAGCGGACTGACTAGATGACAGTATCTATCTAACCAGTACCTGACCAGTGGTATCCAGATAAATTAATTCAGTTTATGTTACCTGTCCGTCCGTGTCGTGTAGTATTTTGTTCTTGTTGGGTCTTATTTCTACTATGCATCTCCACGGCAAGGTACCAAGTCTGACCATTCTTGTGTCGCGGGAGTACAAGCCTAACGGTCCTGGAGTTTGGTTTCGAGCCCCAACTAGCCTTATCAAATATTGGCTGTAGCCAAAATTTGGGTAGTTGGGTAACATAGTGGTGTTTGGTTTGTGACCTATGCTGAAGTCGATATTTTGTGTGGTAGCATAGGATAGTGTTTGGTTTGGTGCTAAGTAGATAGCCAAAATTCTGGTAAATATCTTGGGTGCTATTTGGTTTATTGCCAAATTAGAATCCGGTCATTTGGTATGGCTGAAGCGAGTTACCCTTCTATCTCATAGACATTCATATGATCTGAGACTTGGAAAAAGAACTCTAGGTGCCTTGCCGGATTTTGGTCTGGCTCATCTGGTTAATAAACTAACAGCCCCTGTGAATTTCTTTTTTTTTTATGAAGGAAGCATTTATTAATTTCAAGAACAATACATCGAGAAGATACAAGTTCTTGAAACTTCTTCCGGCCTCTGCTTAACAAGAAGCACACAGCTCAAAAACTAAAAAAACACACACACTCTAGTGACTATCAATGCGAAGACTAAACCGCCACCCATGCGCCTGGGAAAAGAAATCCTTGGCCACCTGTACCAACCGGTGCGTAGCCTCCACCATAATAGTTTGCAAATCCGACTTCTGCAACACAGTCTAAGTACGCAGCCAATGGGAAGTAGCATAAATAACCTGCAAAAGAGATGATGTTGATTTCTTTTCAAAGACAATATCATTTCTGTTTAACCAAATAGACCAACAAATGGTTGCGGCCCTTAGTAAAATGACATTTTTAATACCCTTCTCAAAACAACCGAGCCAACTTCCAAACATATTAGAAACACTAAAAGGTCGAGCAATGTCAAAAGCCAGGTACAGGAAACCCCAGACCATACGAACAAATCGACAATTAAAGAACAAATGCCTAATAGTCTCCGCTTCGAGACAAAAACTACATGTTTTACTACCCTGCCAATTGCGTTTGGCCAGATTGTCCTTGGTCAGAATAATTCCTCTTCTAAGGTACCATAGAAACACTTTGATTTTTAGTGGGGCTTTTAACTTCCATAAACGCTTATTTAGATTAGGAACGTCACATTTAATCAATGCCAAGTAATGAGACTTCACTGAGAATTGTCCAGATTGGCACAAGTTCCAGCGAAATTCGTCATCATCTTGCGTTAAATGTAAATTGGCGATGTGTGGAAGCAAATCATTCCACTCTACCAACTTAGATCCAATCAATGACCGTCGCCAAGAAATGTTAGGTTGAGACATGAGGACTTCAACAATAGTTATGTATTTTTTCCTTGTGATACTATATAATCCAGAATATTGATCTTTTAAAGCACAGTTTCCAAGCCAGGTGTTCTCCCAGAATCTCACATGTGATCCATTATTGATTTTGAAAGTACCAAAGCGAAGGAAATCTCTCTTTACCTTCATCAAATTGGACCAAAAATGTGAGTCTCCTGGTTTCCCCTCGACTTGTACCAACGATTTAGACCCAAGGTACTTATTTCTAAGAAGCTGCTGCCAAGTACCATCCGATGTTAAAAGCTTGAACAACCATTTACTCAGAAGTGCAATGTTCTTAACATGTAAGTCGTGAATCCCAAGTCCCCCTTGATTTTTGGGCTGACATAGGATATTCTATTTTGCAAGGCGATATTTTCTTTAACCTTCATCCCCTTACCAGAAGAAACAAGATCGAAAGTAATCAAGTTTATTAAGAACACCTTTTGGAATCTTGAAGAAGGACATCATGTACATTGGAAGGCTACTTAACACTGAATTTATAAGTGTTAGTCTGCCTCCAACTAAAAGGTGTTTCCTCTTCCAACTGTTGAGTCTCTTTTCGAATCGCTCCTTTACCCTTTTCCAATCTGAATTTCTTAATTTCTTAAAATGAATAGGAATTCCTAAATACTGCAGAGGGAACTCCCCTTGTTTGCAGCCAAACAAATCCATATACTGATCTAATGAATCTTGAGCATCACCCAAGCAGAATAATTCGCTTTTATGGAAATTTATTTTGAGACCCGATATTTACTCAAATGCACAAAGCAATAACTTCATGCTACAAGCTTTATCCAGATCATTTTCCATAAATAAGATTGTGTCGTCTGCGTATCGTGAAATAGATAAACCACCATCAACTAGGTGAGGTACAACACCACTGATTAGCCCCATTTCCTTAGCTCTTCTAATCAACACTGCTAACATATCAACGACAATATTAAACAGCAATGGTAATAAATGATCACCTTGGCGAAGCCCTTTTCTTGTTTGGAAAAAGGGGCCCACATCATTGTTTACATTAACCGCCACACTACCCTCCGAAATGAAGGACTTAGGGCCTGTTTGGTAGAGCTTCAGATTCTAGCTTCTCCTGAAATCTGAAACTTATAGGCTAAAATAAAGTGAGTTAAGTTTATATTTTTAGTCTAAAATGTAAATAAGATGATCCATCTAAACACTCTTAATAGACTCACAGCTTCAGCTTCATGAATCTGGTGAAGCTAAAATTTTCAGCTTCACCAGATTCTCAGAATCTGGAGAAGCTGAATCCCTGCCAAACAGACCCTTAATCCAAGAAATCCACTTGGATGAGAATCCTTTTATTCGTAAAGTCAATTTTTGGCACCTTGAATCTGTAAAGTCTGACGGAAGCAGTGACGCCCGAGATTGAGCTGCTGCAGGTTCACGGTTGGCAGGATATGGAGGCTATGTTTGTCTAGGTTTAGATTTTTTTTGTTTAAACAGTTTAAAAGCAATCCTTTTTTTAAGGGAGATTTAGAAATTTGCCACTCTTCAATTTCAAACTTCGACGCCATGTACAAATCATGCCACTGGAGTGGCATTTTTTGTACATGGCGTCGAATTTTCACGTTGAAGGGTGGCAAATATCCAATTAAACCTTTTTGTTTTTTTTAATGTTGTAGAGATGAGAAATTTTATTGACATTAGTCTAAAACTAATCCTCAATGAGAAAAAAAACTTTTTGGTAACTTTTGACTTTTAACTGTACAGATTCTTAAGGTTTTTAAAAAAGTCCAATTAAAAATCTACTCTTTTATCTAGTCTTTATCTTTTTGGCTTTTACGTAAGAGGAAAAAAAACACAAACAAACGGAGCCACCGACGATTTTGGTCTTTCTGGGTGGGACAAGGATTGTATGCAGTGTGAATGGGGACTACAAGTTTGGAAGTCCCAGTAACTGCTACTATATCTGCTACAGTAAGAAAATACCAGTGTTTTGCTATTGTACCCAGAGAAAAATCTCGCCTATCGCTTTTTCATTGGGTGGTTGAATGGGGGCTACCAAACTTGCAGTCCCCATTCAACTGCATACAATCCCTGTCCTTCTGGGTGGGCTGCTCTCTCTCCAAATCCTCAAGGAAGTCTAAAGAATGACTTGGAGGAGCAACTTGCCAAGAACCTAAACACACCTAGGCCCTAGGTCCTGTTTGTTTAGGTTTATATTTTTTTATAGCTTAAAGTTGGTTTTTTTGGCTTTTGCTTAAAAGTAGTTAGTTCACTTTTATAAGTAATTTTATCCTAACTTTAGTCACATTAGTTTAAAAAAACACTCAAAAGGCCAAAAAGCACATCTGTGGTGACTTTTGGCTTTTAGTTATATCTAGGTTTATGGTTTTTAAAAAAACTAGGTAAACAACTATTTCTTTATTTAGGCTTTGACTTTTTTTAAAGCCAGAGAAAAAGTATAAACAAAACAGAACCCTATACGAAGAATGGTGCTGTGTATATATCCTGACTCCTTGTTCGTTGTCCTAGTATGCTTTTCACCACCCAATTGATGTTCCCGTGGATCCCCTGAAATCACTTGGCTCTCATGGGAAGTTTGGTTCCAACGTCATCTCGTTTTACATCGGTAGCCTTTCGGTTGGAACTATCCAACGGTTGGTAGCCATACCTGTGTTTCATTCGTTGCGTAGATATCGCTGCTTATTTGGACTAGAATGCGACAGCTCTGCTACGGTGAAGTCAACGAGGTTGCTGCCATAAGAACAGCCCTGTAATTGTTGGCAGTACTGACATTTCTCTTTGAGAGAGAAAAAGACAAAATGTCCAGAAGATCAACATAGCAGAGATACAAATGTTACGGTGGATTTGTAGTCATATAAGACAAAATTGAATCCACAATGATGATATATATGATAAGGTTAGGGTAACGTCAATTGAAGAAAAGCTTGTTCAACATCGTTTGAGATGATTTAGACATCTCCAACAAAAGTCTTCTGAGGCACCGGTGTGTAGTAGAATTTTTAGCGGTCTCGAAAACATAAGAGGAGGCATAGGTTCATTGAGACTAACGTGGAAAGAAGCAGTTAAAAGAGGCTTGAGGGATTGGAACATATCGAAAGAGTCGGCGTTGGATAGAAGTGCATGGAAGTTAGCGATTCACATACCGCAATCATGACCTAAGATCAAAGGTTTATAAGTCTTTTGATTTTGATTGGGTTTCATTCCTAATCTATCTTAACTTGTTTGGGACAAAAGACTTGATTGTTGTTGTTGTAGAGAAAACCAATACTAACTGGTAGGCATGTTGTACGAACACCTAAAAAATACGGAGAATAGGGATGGATGCATCATTTTTTGTTAGGATGGGTAAAAACCCGGAACCATGGGTGAAGACTCCTGCTAAGCTAAGTCGTAGGTAGGGGCAGATCTAAGGGTGCCAGGTATGCCCAGCACATCTAAAAATTTGAGAAACACCACAAGTTTATCTCTTCAATAGACCTATCAACCATTGCATCAAACAATACCCGAGGACGGCTGGCTCAGTGCCCTTCGAGTGATCAGCCGCCTCTTCTCCGTCAGCACCCCACCACTGCTGGGCAGGAGCGCAGCCGGTGGCGGCGGGTCTCCGGTGGCGCCGGCTCGTGTTGGGTCTCTTCGGTGGCGATGGCTCGCGGTGGATCTCCGGTGGTGTCGGCTCGCGGCGGGTCTCTCCGGTGGGGTTTCCGCTCGGCGTTCCTCGGCAGTGTGTGGTGGCGCTGGGGTGATCTTCTCCGGCGTACTGGTGATCGAGGTAAGTTCTTTGATTCTTCAAGTGGGTTGGTTTGGTTGTTCTGTGTCGCTGTTGCTCGTGGCGCACGCTACCTGTTCGACGTTTTGTCTAGCTCGTTGTGCACCTATGGTGCATAGCAGGAGGCGATGGTTAGTCGTTCTGAGGGTGATTCATCCTTGAGATGTGTTTCGACACAGGTTGGCAATGGTCTTTTGTTTGTTCATGAAAGTCATGGCCCGGATCTTCTTTCCGACCCCGGTGTTTTTGGTTCCCTGTCCCCGCTAGCTGGGAATAGGGTTCCAGAAGCAGGCTCGAGGTTTAGAGTTCTAATAGATGATGATGTTGTTAGTTCTAGTTCTAGTAGGGATGTATGTGGATCAGAAATCTCTATTGAAGCTTTTGTGGAAGATGCAATGGCAGAGGGCTTTTCTATTGATGATCTGCAGCGTGCTGAGGATTCTTTAGCTTGTGAGCTTGGATCTCTTAGCTTTGGCTCAGTGGTTAGGGGTGCTAGCCGGGTTCCTTGCTCGAGTGAATTGGCCTCAAGGGTTGTGGAGACGGTGGCAGCTAGGAGGGCTATCAAGAATAAACCTTGGCGGGGTCCTTTGCCTAAACCTCAGGCTTCTTAGCCTAGATCCCTTGGTGATATCGTGGTAAAAAATCTAGAGGTGGGGCAAAGATTTGGTGATCTTTTCTCAGCTTGCTCGATGGCCAAGAGCAGTAAATGCTTGCACGAAACAACAAGGAATTAGGCGATCGTCACGGGCGACTCTTTGGAATTCCCAGCATTGCCATCAGTTCAAATGCGTGGGCCTACTTTAGGATTGGCTAAGCCAATCCGGAGGCACACGTATCAGGGACACTTAAGCAGCTTTAGATTTTCTTTAGGGCTTGGTTGTCTTT